>MJUU01046380.1:3264-17384 GCA_002080025.1 Modiolus philippinarum | reverse complement strand
TGTTCGTTTAGATTAAAAAAGTTTTTTCACAACAATACTCTTCATCCTGTTTGGTGATGGTTCTTCCGTAGAATTTTCCTCTACCCATGAGATTGGTCTCCTCAATTTTCTTCTAAGCTCTTCAATTGCAATATTTTTATGTCTTAATTGTCTTTCCAACAATCTTATCCTGTCATCCTTTTCCTTAATAATGCCATTCATTTTGTTTTCGACGCGTGTGTAATGGTCTACGAGTCTGTTCTGCTCAGCAGCATGTGTCCCCTTTAAAACATTAAACTCTGCTTTCAAACTTTTGAAATTTTGGAAGCTTTCATCTGTCTGTGTACCCTGTTCACAATAATCAAATTCAGATGTTTCTATCTCTATTGTTACCATGTCCTTTGCAGATTTTAATATAGCGTCACAAGTATAATCAATCCCCAAATTTATGTAATAAGGGTGCTCTGCAGTGACAAGAAATTTGTCATCATTCTTTTCTCCTTCCTTCTCCAATTTTTCCTTATGTACACGGTACGATTCCTTATGTCTATTTAAAGCTCTCAAGTCTTTTGCCCTGTAATTGCAAAGTGTGCAGTGGTATGGCACTCTCTCCAAAGGTACATGTTCTGCTGTAATATGCCATATAATATTTCTCTTATTAGCCTCAAAATTACAGTCCTTCCAGTTGCAAACATAAATAACCTGATCAGACATCTTCAACTGAAAATAGAGTTGCACAAATACTCAACATCAGTAAACTATTAAAATGACTGACTGCAGGTCCCTTGACTTGATTCGTGTTAGTTTTTCATCTTCTTGAGAATAGAATCAACCCAAACTGGAACATCGTCTGATAAAAACAATTTCAGCCTATCATGGTGCACATTTTCAGTTTTCCTATTATTCTGAATTTGGTACAGTACAGGACTAAGGACCTCTTTCACTATAAAGGGACCTGACCATTTTTCATCAAACTTTTTACCAAAGTTATTGTATTTATAAACTAAGGATCCAACAGGAAACTTATTTTGGGACAAACGGGTATCATAATTCTTCTTTTGGAACACAGAAGCATTATTTAAGTTTTTTCTTGCCAAATGGAAAATTTCTTCAAGTTGATCTCTGACCTCAGAAACATAACAGTCCTGGTCTACTTCTTCAATGCGGGGTAAAGGGAACATCAACTGACTGGGAATGTAAACTTCTCTCCCAAACATGAGCATATTAGGGGTATAACCCGTTGAAGGATGAGGGGTGCTTCTGTAAGCAGACATCAAAATACCAATATAGGAATCCCAATTACTAGCATTTTTATTCACAAAACTACGAATCATCTTTTTTAATGTACCATTAAACTTTTCTATGATTCCATTAGAACATGGTCTATATGCAGATGTCCTGGTTTTTCTGACCTCAAACAATTTACAAATCTCAGAAAACAGTAAACTTTCAAAACTCTTCCCTTGGTCAGAATGAATTTCTAAGGGACATCCAAAGCGGGCAATAAATTCATGAACCAATTTGTAAGCAATAGTCTCAGCTTGTTGATTTGGAAGTGGGTACGCTTCCATCCAACGAGTAAAATGGTCTCCTATGACTAAAATATACTTGTTGTTACCATTTTTACTTAGAGGTAAAGGGCCAATAATATCAATACCAATTCTATCCATAGGATGGCCAACCAAATACTTCTGCAAAGCAGCTCTGGGTTTCTTATTCAATGATTTGAATCTATTGCAAACAGTGCAACATTTCACATGAAATTTCACATCTTCAGCCATCTTGTACCAATGAAAATCCTTCTTTATCTTCTCAAGAGTTTTTGAAATACCAAAATGGGCTGCATAACAAGTATCATGGCAATTTTTTACAATTTCTTTCCTAAGAATTTTAGGAACAAGCAACTGAAAGGTTCTATCAAAAGATTTAGGAGACTCATGCTTTTGGTAAAGAACACCGTTCCTTTTCTCCAACAAATTAAAGTTTAACCAGTACAATCGAAGTGCAGGACTAAAAGAAGCCGCTTCATCTCTACTTGGTTGCTTATCATCACCAAACCACTTATGAAGACATTTTAGATCTAAATCTTCCCTCTGAAATTTTTCAATTTCTTTATTTGAATATCCTGGTAACCAATTACACTGTAAAGATCCACTGCCCTGACTTCTAGTGACAACTCTTACAAAATTTTTATTAAAACCTTGACCAAGATTTCCGATATTATCAATTTTTTCTTTAAATTCTGACCATTCATCATTTATAGACAAGCAAGTCGAGCAATTACCATCTTTTTCACCTTTTAACTGATGATCACATAAAGGTTGATCACCGTCCTTCCTTGAAAGTGCATCAGAATTTTGATGCTTTACACCAGCTCTATGTTGAATTTGAAAGTCATATTGGGAAAGAACTTCCAACCACCTGGCCAATTGCCCTTGCGGGTCTATAAATGATGAATGGTCAGAATTTAAAGAAAAAATTGATAACTAAGACTTAGCCCTAGTTACAAATAATACTGATAAAATTGATGTTGATGTTATATCAAAACCTAGTTGTCATGGTGATGATAAAATTATTGAAAAAAGTAGTTCTTGTTTTGAAGGGGAGGAAATAGTGTCTAATGTAAAAGATTATTGTAATAAATCAAAAACTTCCGAGTTTTCTGATTCTTCTATTGATGTTGGTAGTTTTGGTGTCCCTTGTGGGAATGATGCATCCGACTTAAGTGATGTTGATATTGTTATCAACAGAGTTAGGGCTGTAACATTGAAGGTGCCTGTGGTTATAAATAGTAAGGAGTTAAAAGCTGTTGTAGACACTGGTGCCGAGGTTACGGTTATGAACGAGACAACATATTATAGTGTTCCGGAGGACGTTCGTCCTAAACTTCGTAAAGCTAAGAGAAATTTAGTTGTAGCAGAAGCTGGGAAGAAAATGTCCACATCAGGTGTTGTTGATATTCAAATTCAAATAGGTTCTTTGAAGTTTGAATGGCCCATTTATGTTGCACCTATTGGTGATGATCTTTTGTTGGGATGTGATGTTATTCATGAGAAGGATATTATTATTAATACCAGAAGGGGTTTAGAGGTCTCAGGAGAATGGATCGATTGTGACATAATTCGTAAGATGGATAAAATTGCCAGGGTTGTTTTGAAGGAAACTGTTACTATCCCTCCAGAAAGTGAAGTTATATTGGCTGGTACAAGTATCAATAGTGAATTATTAGACACTAGGTTTGGTAGTGTTGAGCCCATTGTGGAGGATGACAGGAATATTTTAGTTGCCAGATGCTTAGTTGACCCCTACAGAAAAACCATTCCTGTCAGATTAGTTAATTTGGAAAAGTTTCCAGTTAAAATGAAGAAAAAATATTTGCTTGGAGAGTTGCATTCTGTGGATTATTTTTGAAAAATTTGCTAGTACAGAGTTGTCTGATAATCCTTTGAATTTTTCTGGTGCTGATATTATGTCTATTGATCCCACCGCTGCCACCAATTGATACGAATGTCAAATACCGAGCGGAATATAAACTAGTAACAAATTTGTTCGTGGAGGCTGCATGAAGTAATACTAATGTAAAAATAAATATTTATTATGCAGGATAGTTTTTAGTAGTAATCCAAAATACAAACTAATTTATATCAATAAAATTCAATCAAAGAACCTGCATAATGTCAGTGTTTTCAATAATAAATAATTATATATATATACAATAATGTGAATAAATCCAAAGTATTATTCCAAATATAGGCCGGGATTGGGCTAAAAATACTTAACGGAAAACACCACCTTCAAGTAAAAAGTGTCACGGAATTCACCGTCTTGAAACACTACAATTACTGAAGATGTGTAAATAAATGCTTAAAACAGCTTAACTTTAAATGCAAATCAAGATCACAATGCCAAATGTGATATTAACAGGTTGGGAGAACGGAAAAACGTCCGATCTCTGGGGCAGTTGAATTTCAACTTACCAAATTTGTTTACATACGTTGCTAGAATCTCATAGCGTGATCATTTTCCCGTAAAAACCAGTATTTCGCGGATCTCAAGTTAACGTTAATTTCACTGACAAATATACAGTATACAAATCATTTATGATCAATATCTATATTTAATGACAAAAACATTGCGATATGTAAACACGGAATTTATTTCCGTATTGCTAAAATAACTATTTTTGTATTTCAAGAAAGACAACTCTTGCATCAAAATGGATACGCAAGTTGGCGGAAAAATGTAAACATTGGACGATGTTTTCCTGAAACCATGGAAATAAACACAACCTTGATTGAAATGAAGTTTCAGGGCTTCCCAAATAATTGTAATATTAATAAACTTTATTCCCAGAAAGAAAATAAATAAGTAACATCGTTTTCAAGTACAAATCATCTGAAAACCCAAAACAGTTTCACAACACTCCAAAATTTCAGGGTGGGTAGATCTTGGTATGCTGAACATTTTTGCAATTTAAAGTTGACCTCTATCTGCTATAGTTTCTTTGATAAAAAAATAAAATATATTAAAATTTTGAAAAATTTCCGGAAAAAGGGCAATAACTCCAAAACTGGCCATCAGATTTTCTTCAAAATTGCAGGGTGGGTAGATCTTGCCATGCTGATCACTTTTACTCCATGTCAGAATTTTGATATCTGTAACGGTTTTCGAGTTATTTGCCAAAAACAGCAATTTACCCCTATGTGCCATTTTTAGTAACGGCAGCCATGTTGTTTAATCCTCGGACTAATCGAACACAATTTTGAATGTAGATACCCTGGTAATGATTCAGACCAAGTTTGGTTAAAATTGGCGTAGTGGTTTCAGAGGAGAAGATTTTTGAAAAAGTTTACGACGGACGGACGGAAGGACGGACGATGGACGCCGACGGACGCCAAGTGATGGCAATAGCTCACATGGCCTTTTAAGCCAGGTGAGCTAAAAATCGAAGCCCAAGACATGACCAAAACGTGAACACAGAAAACAATGACGTTAGACAGCCACAAAGCACATAATTAAAAAGCACAACATTCAAAATCAAGGCACTCACAGTGTGAACTCCCATGAAACTGAGAGTGATATCAGGTGCTCCGGAAGGGTAAGCATGTCCTGCTCTGGAAAAAATGTTTTAGCAAGATCTGTTTAGTAGCTGATTTGTTAATATTGTTTTCTAACCAGAAGATATTATACATTTGATGACTTTTGATGAGGTTATTTATTAATTCCACAATTTAACAACCCAAGAGATGTGATACGTGTAATCACTGAGGCCGGTTACGGCCGAGGTGATTATCAGATTATCAGATATAGCGGGTTGTTAAATTGCGGTTTTAAACGAAATCGAGAGTCATTCATCGTTCTATTATATGAATAATTGTTTGTTTCAAAACTTTTACGTATTTTGCACTTCCTACTTTTGATACTTGAGTCTTAACATTGTTTGTACTTTAGGAAAAAAGATTTTCCTTGTTAATCTATATGGATACACGACGTGAGGTTCCCCTCATCAATTTTTTTGGGTACTTGACATCAGTGATAAATGTTAACACGGCCATGAACAAATCTACAGCACGGAGTTAGTGATTGAATATGAAACGACATATACATGTACACGCTGCAAGAAAATAACCGTGTGTCAATAAATGGTCTCAGATAAAGCATAAAATGAATTCTTATGAACCAATACAAATGTGAAAATAAGTCATGTCGACCAAGTCTGAACAAATTAGGGTGAACTTAAACGGCAAACATATTTGACGTCATAATTGAATTTCATCCAATCACTTGCCGAGAACAACATTCTCTATAGAGAGGAGAACAATATTTCTCCAACTGTTCAAGAAACGTGAAAACAGGACAGAAATTAGAGAATTTTATATTTATTTATATGAGCCACAATGTTAGGTATTATTCAATTATCTATATGACTTGGTTTATCCCGGGCTTTACATACAAGAAAAAAAAAAAGATGAGGTACAAATTCAAATTCTGTTTCACTTAATTTATTAAATTTACAATTCTTTAAAGGTTGTCAGAGAATGACCAATATGCTTTAACTTTGCAGTATAAATTACAATTCGTTTTATTAATTTGTGGGTTAATGGATTTTTGTTATTAAAGGCACTTGCTGCTATAAAAGAGGAGCAAGGCATTTTTATTGATTTGACACACTTTCATCCCGCTGTTTCTTATCAACAAAGTTAAGCGGTATGTAATGCTAAAGTATGCATGCATGTATTGAAGCGCGTAAAAATAACATCATACCGCCATAATATGTTAATTAAGATTTCTTTAGAATGTTGAAATGTTCAAACACATAATAATTATTCACTTTAATACTACACCGTTTGAACTTTATTTTTATTTGATAGATTTAGTTTGTTAAAAATGCATGATTTTGCCAATAAAAAAAGAAACAAACTTAAAATATATTTTAAATTGCACAACAAGTGTTCATGGAGGTTAATATTTTTTTTTTTCAAATAAAAAGAAAGTAGACTTTCGGAAAGAAGGGCGTAAAGTTTAAAAAAATATATATATAAAAAAGTCTGACTTTTTTCATTAAATATCCTACTTCATTTCACGTGCAATTCTCACACAAAGTGTTTTTGCAGGTACATGTAGTTAAAAGAATTTCTAGAGCGGTTACAGGGAGCGTACGCCCTCTACCCCTTATGGACTGCGCTGTAGTGTGGAAATATATATATATATATATATATATATATATATTAGACTGTACTAATTACATTTGTTGATTATATAGACGATCTATTTTACGCTGTTTAAAATGTACAGATCAAAGTATATTTTGTTAAATAAGTGTTTTCACTAGAAACTAGAACTTTGACCCATTTATAAAATACAAGCAAAAGTAAATATATAGATTTCACCTCAAGATCCCGTTTATTACCATAATTTATCCACTAGAGATAGTTAAATTTTAAAATTTTAATTGCAAGGCTTGCAACTATCGAGAGTGGATAAAATATGGTAGTGGTGTAATCTTTTTCTCAAATGATAAATGATGAAGACCGAGAATTGTATTCCGAATAGATTTGGCGGGAAATAGCACGGGGCTTTATTCAACATACGTTGAATATTGAATAAAGAAAATTTATCTAACGGGTCAAAGCCGGTTTAAACTTGACATATCATAAGAGAAACAATTATAATTATATTTAATAGTTGATTAAATTTTATTTTGCATTTTCACAAACAGATAAGATACATATTAATATAGCGGACTTTGGAAGTTTCCTCTATTGTTCATGGCTTATGGGAATGATCCACAAGAAAATACTTATTTACCAAAAGCTCATCATATTAACAGAACAGAAATGTGAATTTTTTTTTAACAAAAGTTGATTGTATGGATCCAAAAAGGTACATACTTGTGTGAAATAAGCATTAGTTGGAAATTTATAACCCTTTTTGGATACACACAGTAACCTGTTAGGGAGATTGTTCCCAATCTGATAAAAGGTATAGAACTGTCATTAAAAATAAATGTTTTTCTTTCATTTACAAAAACTCAAATTAACATACATAATTGATTTACAGAGAGTAACGAGCAAACAGAATTATACGGAGAAATTGTTAACAGTGAATTATTTCAACAATCTTTTAATTTTTGCATCCATCGAGCTCGATCATAAACTTTCTCATAGTTTTATTTTTATATATGCGGAATCATGCAAGAATTTAAAATAGGTGTCGTTTTTGTATTGTTGAATACAAAAAAGCCATTCATGCAACATAAAGTTGTTCCATTAACTTAATTTCCCGTATAATTTGGATTTCAATCAATGTACATGCAGGTGGAATTGACTACAGACTGGCATTCTGAAAACGCTCTATTCATATAGTACCCTAACTGACAAAACATGCAGAATTTCATTTTAAAATTATTCAGCTTACATTCACAAGCACTGATGATAATTAATGGATTAATTACAGCAATTTTGAATTTGTTGATGTTTTTGTTTTCATCGAAATGAAAGGCGTAATATGTTTCAATTTAAAATTTGATATATTAATACGACCACAGAAGATTAGATAAGAATTGGATTATTTCCCTTTTCTATAAAAGATCAAGCAAGTTTTTAGTTATCTCCCTTAGCTACATTCATAAACTAGTCTAAGGGAAGTAATAGAATTCCTCAATGTTTCGCATGAAAATTATGAAATTTCATAATATTATGAAATTTCCTAAGTGCCTCGACTGTTAACAAAGAGTGCTCATTTTGTTCCAATCCGATAAAAAACATGGCCGCCATCACGGAAGATAGTTTAACATTGGACCCTTTGGAAAAATCACATTTTCATCTTCTCCTCTGCCACCTCTAAACAAATTCAACCAAAGTTTTCAGGAATTATGTACTGAAGGTCCTTAACAAAGATTGCTCATTTTGTTCCAATCCAATAAAAAACATGGCCGCCAGCACGGATCATAGGTTTAACATTGGACCTATGGGAAAATCACGTTTTCATTTTCTCCTCTGAAACCACTGAAGCAAATTCCACCAAAATTTACAGGATTAATGTACAGGAATGATGTACTTAAGGTCCTCAACAAAGTTGTTAATTTTGTTCCAACCCAATAAAAAAACATGGCCACCAGCACGGATCATAGTTTTACATTGGACCTTATAGGAAAGAATACATTTTCATCTCCTCTGAAACCACTGAAGCAAATTTAACCAAACTTTACAGGAATGAAGTACTAATGAAAGGTCCTTTACAAAGACTGCCCATTTTGTTCAGATCCAACAAAAAAAAAAAAGAAAAAAAAAACATGGCCGGCGGCGTGGAACTTGGGTTTTACATTAAACCCTATGGGAAAAATCACATTTTTATTATCTCCTGTAGAACTGCTGAAGCAAATTCAACCAAACTTTACAGGAATGCGCTTTACAAAAATTGCTCATTTCATTTCGTTTGACAAAAACATGCTGGCAATGCAGAACACAGTTTAACATTGGAGCCTATCAGAAAATCATCCTTTTTATCATTTTCCCTGAAACTGTTGAAACTAATTTAACTAAACTATATTAGAATGATGTATAGAAGGTCCTTTTGCAAAGATTACTCATTTCAATAGGATCAGTCACTGGTGTCAATAGAGAACATAGCTAAACATTAGACCCCATTGGTAAAAAAACACTTTATTGGTCATGCGTGGCATAGAAGCATTTTGTCAGTTGAGCAATACAGGCTGAGTCTCTGAGCCTCTAGTTAACGTTCAATTTTAAATTTGTAGTTTTTCGTCGCATTTTTCTCAGCAACTACACGTGACAGCCATTTGATATTTTTATGGTGCATTAGTGTGGAGTGTTACATTTTGTATTATTACTGCGCCTCCATTTTTTGGAAACTACTACTTTCTAAACTACTAATTCCTATTTACCTACTTTGTGCCGTGTTAAATTCTGATTTTTTCGTCGCATTTTTATCAGCAACTGCACATGCCAGCCACTTGATATTTGGTGTGGTGCATCAGTATTGGGTTTTACACTGCGCTTCCCCTTTTTTGCCGAATCGATTCACCACTTCCTGTTTCCGGACTTTTTGCCTTTTAAACTTTTATTTTCAAAATCGTGACATTTTTGTCAGTTTTCACAGCAACTACACATGACAGCCACTTGATATGGTGCAAGAGTATGAAGTTTGTACTGCGCCCCCTTTTCAGCCATATCGCATCACCACTTCCTTTCCGTTTAGCTGTCATTACCTGAATTGTGTGTTTTTTGTCACATTTTTCCTAGCAACTGCACATGAAAGCTACTAAATATTTGACATGCAGCTTCAGTATTGTTTTGTTTATTGCAACTTTCCTTTTTAGACGACCGCAAAAATTTTTTGGTAATATAATGGTATGGTGCTGTCGTCGTCGTTGTCGTCATCGTTGTTGTCGTTGTCGTCGGCGTCGTTGTCCGTAGACACTTTTGTTTATGGCCAATAACTCAAGTTCAAGTTGATCAATTGTTATGAAATTTTAGCACACTGTTTCTTTACGCAAAAGGAAGGTGTGGATTGGTTTTGGTTAATGTGGCCTCTCCCATTTTTAATAGGGGCCAAAAAGGGCAAAATTGGGTGTTTACACATATTTAGCTGTGTAATTTTAATTAATTATCGGATTTTGATGTTGTTTCTTTCAGTGTGCTCCTGAGGTAATTTCCAATCAGAAGTATGTCAACGGATTTCACCTCACATGTACAGTTCATGAGATAAATTTGGTCCAAAAGGGGTGAATTAAAAAAAAAAATAGTCCGATTTTAATGCCGTTTTTTGCAATGGATTCCTTATGAAAAATAAACATAGCGCTGCACCATCAGATTTTTGATAACTTGTTTCCTTCCGAGTTATGAGGGCCAAACGGGGCTAAAATTGCAAACATGCAGATTAAATAACATTTTATTTTTCATGAGATTTCAATGGGATTTTTTTCGTGTGATTCCTCATGATGTTAGCTTCAATAGTATGGGAACAGATTTTGTGTAGCTCTTACGCTTTCCGAGCTACAAGGGGTCAAAGGGGCCAAAATTGCAATTTCTCTTAATATGTGAAATCTTTTTTTTTCATCGGATTGCGGTGGGATTTTTTTCTTTGGATTCTTCATGATATCAGCTTTCAGAGGTATGCCAGTGGATTTGGAGTAGCTCCTACGGTTTCCGAGCTATAAGGGGTGAAAGGGGCCAAAATTGCATTTTTTTTAAATATTAGAAATTTTTATTTTTTATCGAAATTTGATGATATAAGCCTTGACATGTTGTCAACGGATTTGGCACAGCCACTTGATATTTAGCATGGAGCTTCACTATAGTGTATTATACTGCGTTTCCTTTTTTTAGCCATATTGAACTATTACGGTTGACTGACCAACCCATTTCCATCTTTGTGTCTTGCATCATTCTCACACTATTTGCATCGTATTTTTCTCTGCAACAAATGCTTGTATAGTGTCCACACTTGTACTGTGTCCAAACCTATATTGTGTCCACATACACTTAATTTTACACTTACTAATTGATTTAGCGTTCAATGAGCGGGGGTATAACTGGCTGCTATTCGGCTACAGCTCTTGCTCATACAGAAATATTATTTTGATTACTTCAACTGGTGCTATATATATCAAGTAGTTTAAGTTTCATGTATAAACACACTTTTTGAAGGTGTCTCAAACTTAAGAATAATATATAGTGAAAAGTGATAATTTTAAAAAGAGAGGTAATATTTAGTTAATGTGAAGAAGTATTGGATATTAAGTCTTTTGCAATTATCCACGGGCTTAAATATACATCATTCAACCCCACTTATGAACCCCATCAACATTTTTGCAAGTCCGCTTTAAAATAAACATGTTAGCATGAGCATAACCTGCACACAATAGAACAGGCCCCCTTTTTAGATCCATCCCACGAAATTTTGGAAAATTTCGTTTTTTGACAAAAGTTTGTCTTTCAATTGTTGTTTGGTACCTTTTAGTTATACAAAAATGGTAAAAAATGATAGCATATGGTATAGGCTTTACAAATATCCCTCATTAGTACTATTCCTACGCTCAATACTTTATAAAAATCGAAGAATCTTACCCCTACTCCTTTAAAATATTGACGTATATTTTTAGATTTTTTTTTCGAAATTGTGTAATTTCAATGGTCTATAGATCCCAGTTTTTCATTTCACAATCCATGCAATTGTTTTTAGGCTTTTAATGTACTTTCTTTTAAAACATGTTAACATGATGTCAACTAGTTTTGAATAACCAAGCAATCACGTTCAAATAATAATAATAATAATAATAATAATAGTAATAAATAAATAAATAAATAAATAAAAAGACAGATCTTTGAAAATGCTCGTTTTCGCCACAGTTTTGTCCCTTTTGCCTCATTTTATCTAATGACAAAAAAAAATTACAGTAACTTCGGTATTTTCTTGTTTATCTATGAGTAATTCAAATTCATGAAAAGTAGGTATAAAACGAAAAAACATAATATCTTCTTTATAACTACTACAAATTTAGCAATTTTGAAGAACCATTAACTTCCATAAACCTATATCAATTTTTTGGCGATGTTCGCATAAAAATAACCTGAACACGAAAATGTGTGTTGTATTTGGCAATATAGCATAAATTGTATCATTAGTTGGTATTTTAACAGCCGTTTGGCGACTTCAACACAATGCTTTGCCCGAAATTAATTAAAAATGTGAATTTCCTACATTTCAGATTTGTCCAAGTTCACTGTTAAATCTTTATAGATGTAAAATCTATGGGATATATCTGCAGCAAGCCAATTAATTAAAGCGATTCATTAGTTGTCTTAAACAATTGTTTAAAAAGCAACGAGTTTTTAATGTGAATCTTAATATGTTAAATCTTACCTCTATCCAAACAAACTTTCCCTAAGATAGTCAATTTATGTCAATTTATGTCCAATGTTTAAGTTTGATCTTCACTGATGAGACATAAGTTGTCGAAATGCGCAGAAAATAAATGAACAGTAACTCCGGTATTTTGTTATTGTGTCGCCTGCTGTAAGCAGACTCGACACATAGGGATTACTATCCGTCGTCTTACGTCGTCGTCGTCGTCCTGTGTCGTCGTCGTCGTCCTGTGTCGTCGTCGTCGTCCTGTGTCGTCGTCGTCGTCCTGCGTCGTCCCGACAGTTTTTGAATCCATTACTCCTTCCAAACCACTTGTCCGATTCCTACCAAACTTTCAGGATATGTTGTTCACTGGTGTAGTTGTGCACCTGATACTTATAATTTTGATTTTGCAGATTTTAGAGGTTAACAGAGCCAAAATTGCTCACTTGTGAGTCTGTTGGTTTTGAATCCGCCACTCCTTCAAAACTGCTAGTCAGATTCTAACAAAACTTTCAGGATAAGTTGTTCACCGGGTGTATTTGTGCAACTGATACTTAGAATTTTGTTTTTACAGATTTTAGAGGTTCACAGAGCCATAATTGCTCATTGGTGAGTCTGTCTGTTTTGAATCCGCAACTCCTTCAAAACTGCAAGTCCAATTCCGACAAAACTTTCAGGATAGATTGTTCACCTGATGCAGTTCTGCACCTTATATATAGAATTTTGATTTTACAGATTTAAGGGGTTCACAGAGCCAAAATTGCTCATTTGATAATCTGGTTTGTTAATCCCTAATTCCATCACAACCATAAGTCAGATTCCAACCAAACTTGCAGCATTTGTTGCTCACCTGATGTAGTTGTGCATCTGATACTTAAAAGTTTGATTTTGCAGTTTTAGAGGTTCACTAAGCCAGAATAAGCTCATTTGTTAATTCTGTTTGTTTACGTGAAACTCCTTCAAACTGTAAATCATATTCCAACCAGCCTTTCAGAAAACATTGTTATAGTTGCCACTAGATATTTAAAATTTTGATTTTACGGATTTAAGAGGTTAACAGAGCCAAAAAAAGCTCATTTGTTAATTGAGTTTTTTAATCTTCGACTCCTTCACAACTGTCTGTCAGATTCCAAATCTAATTTTCAGTATATGTTGTATATCAGGTCTGTTTATGTACATTATACTTAGATTTTTTTACCGATTCTAGAGGTTTGCCAAGCCAGTAAGCTCATATTTCAAATCAGATTATTAATCTGCAATTTCTTAAAACTGTAATTCATATTCTTAACCAAATTTGCAGAATATGTTTTTCTCCTAATCTAGACATGCACATTATAAGTAGAGCTTCACTGGACCAAAAATGGCTCTTCTGTAGTGCAGGCGACACAATGGTTTGTTGAAACACCCATCAATTTTTGTATACATTCGTATAAAGAAAACCAGAACACGCAAAATCTGCGTTGTATATGAATAATATCATAATTTGCATTTTGGAACCAATTTGTCGACTTAAACTCAAAATTTGTTCAAAATTGATGAAAAATGGACATTTTCAGCATTTCAGATTTGTCTGAAATTTACTGTTAAATCTTTATATGTGGCAAATCAGGAGGATATATCTGAAGATATGCCAATTAATTGTTCTAGGCGATACATTGGTTGTCTTAAGTTACTGTTTAGGAAATTCCAAAAGTTTGCCTATATTTACATACATATGTACAAAACATATTAATGTTTCGAAACTACTTTCCAAAAATGCATTATATATA
>MJUU01046375.1:694-18669 GCA_002080025.1 Modiolus philippinarum | reverse complement strand
TGCCATGCTGTAGTGACTTCAAAACTGGTGTTGAAAATTGTTCGTTGACCACCGTTTTCAAAATGGCCGCCAAAAAAGGGCGAGAAAATTGAACATTGTCCGATTTCAATGAAAATTGGTTTTCAAATAGATATTGATGTTGCGACTTCAAAGCCGATCTCGAAAATTATTCGTTGCTCGCCATTTTCAAAATGACCACAACAGAAAAAAAAAAAAAAAAAAACTGCGGGAAAATTCAACATTGTCCGATTTCAATGAAATTTGGGATCCAAATAGATATTGATGTTGCAACTTCAAAACCGGTGTTGAGAATTGTTTGTTGACTGCCATTTTCAAATTGCTGCCAAAAAAGGCGGGGGGATTCAACATTGTCCGATTTCAATGAAATTTGGTTTTCAAATAGATATTGTT
Organism: Modiolus philippinarum; assembly: GCA_002080025.1. NCBI lineage: Eukaryota > Metazoa > Mollusca > Bivalvia > Mytilida > Modiolidae > Modiolus > Modiolus philippinarum. The sequence continues at coordinate 18,258 of MJUU01046375.1, read as the reverse complement.
GTTGTGACTTCAAAATCAGTGTTGAAAATTGTTCGTTGACCGCCAGCGGGAATATTCAACATTGTCCGCCGATTTCAGTGAAATTTGGTTTCCAAATAGGTATTGATGTCGCAACTTCAAATCTGATCTTGAAAATTGTTCGCTGACGTTCCGTGACGGCAATTGTCAAAATGGCTGCCAAAAAACAGGCGGTAAAATTCAACAAAATTTAATCGTTTGATTTCAATGAAATTTTGTTTCAAAATAGATATTGATGTTGCGACTGCAGAACCGGTGTTGAAAATTATTCATTGACCGCCATTTACAAAGTGATGTGTCGACTTCCAAACTGATGCCGAAAGTGGTCCTAAGCAAGAACGTTTTTTGTCAAAAAAGCCCAACAAAGAAATATAGTAAAACAATATCAGACTTTAAATACAGTTAAAGATGTATTGTTCGAGCTACCAAAGTTTGAGAGACTGAAGATCAACTGTATAACTTACAATGTTAGCTTGATTGTGGCAACTGAAAGCCAGGTGAGAGATACAGGCTCCAGTGAGCCTCTAGCTTTTCTAGACTTTAAAATATCATGCGACATCATCTTTAAGTCTGAAACAACGTCAGTAGAATACAGAAGGAAGAAAAGAGGCTGCGTTAAATACCGAAATCATTGTCAAAAAAGTTGTATGATACGGGACGTTCGAGATAGGAACTCTCGTGTAATTGAAGGCGGAAACGATCTCCTCAAACACCAGTAGGACGGAGTGACTGGATTCTTGACCTATTGAAATAAATATATACATTGTAACACATAAAAACTATTTGAAGTCCATACTTATAATTGTTCCTACATGACAATTCTTTAACTAAATTTTAATTGACGAAAAAACAATTAACCTGAAGCGCTACAACAGATTCAATATAAACCACCCTAAGCTCAAAAGTACTAGTGTTCATTAATTAGTGATTCTCCCTCAATGTATTGATGTATTTGTTTTCGCATAGTCATTTGAACATGACTCAGAAGTCCCCTACATCATATTCATTTACTTCTAAATTGATGTAAATACACAGTGAATGTACTGAAAAAAATGCTGATATTTATAGCACTCAAGAGTTATTTATGATAAATACTGATAATTATCCAAAATTGATTGTTATTTTCAGTAGTATTAATTCGATAGTTTTCTGCATTAATGATTGACAAAATGAAGAAAAAAAACATACAAAGTATTGTACTAAATAATATTAGCAACGAAGTTGGGGTTCATCTTGATTTCATCTTGTGCGTCCATCTATAGACATTTTGTCCGAAGGTAATCTGGGATAAAGGTTGTTAATTCCAGATCGATTCGTAAAAATTTCAAAAATTAAAATCATACGGCTATTTTGATATTTCTATAATTTTTAATATTTAATATTTGAATAATTTCGCAGCCTCTGTAGAATATTGTAAGGGTTGCGAGAATATTGTCAATACCCGAATATTATTTTCAAATTCCAAAGGGTGTGATTTCTGATTTTTAGAGGCCAATTTTTTTTTTCCACGATTTTGTTTTTTATCATAACTTCAAGTTAGATTAAGCAATGAAGAGATAGGAAGTGAATACACATGAGACAACGGAATAACGCTTTTATTATTGTTCTTCATCTTGAAGTCACAATGAGGCATTCAGTAATTAGCTATGCCCATACCTCATAGTAAGTTTCAAAGTGAGTGAGAACCGAACCGTCAATTCAAGGACAATGGCAACACCAGAAACAAAAAAAAGGGGAAAAACAGAGACACCACATGGGTACGACACAGAAAAGAAAAATGAAGACACACATATACACAAAGATGAACAACACGGACCCAATAAAAAACCATGGGTGAGATCAGGTGCACCGGTAGAATTAGCATCTCCTGCTTCTTATAAGACACACGCCGTGTTGAACATGTCAAATCCGGTAGTAAAGACGGCCCCTAGCACCGGTTTGAGTGGGATTCATTGCTAAATGTCGAGCAATGCTACATCCAAGTTTTTGACTCATGGCTGCAGGATCGTAGTAACGAACATAAAAGACTGACAAAGTGTTCTTAGAACTGCTAACCCACCGACCCCCGGGATATCTTGTTTAGTTTATTAAATTGTGCATCTTATATTTTACATTTTCAATTGCTGTTTCAAGAACTTGGCATTTTGTACTGATTTATAAAATATTATTTCTTTTTACAAAATTCAGGCGTCCCATCATATGTTGGTGAAGAAGGGCAGTATCTACCGGACTTTGATTTAGACGGCAACTTGGACGAAGATTGTGCTCGCAAAACACCAGGTACTGAAATATAGTCTTTAACATTGTTTCCAGTCTATTACGTATATTTCTCACATCGGGGATAGTTCAATTTTGTACATTTTAAAGTTCGAGAATTATCGTAATAAACCGGAAAACAATGTTAGAGGTTTTTTCACTAATTCCTACTCAATTTATTTGACGTAAAGCGATCTCCGTAATCTCCAGTCTCAAATATGCCGCCATTTTGTTGCTATCATCGATGCTATGTGTATCATTGCGCCTTTCATAAAAGGGTGTTGAGTGTAATATTTTTGATAAAAAAGTCATATTATCAATAAATTGGGTTATCATCGTCATGAGAATGCAAAAATCATTTCGCTAGACAATGATGCAGGTGTTAATTTAATCAACATCCGGTTGCACTATTTCTAGAAACCGTGACACGAGACATTTACATGATTGATCAATCAGCAAGTGAGATCAATTTCCAAACATGTTGATTATAAATTTCATCTGACATCATTTGGGAAGTATTTATTTTGAAAAAGAATTAGAGAAATGAAAAAAAAATAACGAAAGGCTATTTTCACTTACATGTGTATCAAATCAGTAATTTAATCAGATCAGCCCGATCTGACGTTCATGCCATAAAAAAACTCTAAATGTTGAGACATATGTTATAGCAGATGGCACGAAATAATTTTGATATTTTCCTCTATATGTATCCCTATTATTCACCGGTGAATAACACTTTTAAGAATTAAAACATATATGAAATAGCCATATAATTCACCGGTGAATTACGCAAGAAATTTTCAACGTTCGGGGAACAACCCTGTTCATTAACATGTACATCGTAAAGTCTCCAGTGATCAATCCAGAGGACAAAATTTAAAAAAGCAATAACTTCTTTTATGTTTGATAGCTGCAATTAAACAATTGCAGCATTCAGAGTTGTGAAGAATATGCAAGAATGTCTAGTTTACTAAGGATTACTCCAAAGGGCTTGTTAAGCTTGACATTTATGGATATTCACCAACTCAGAGGACCGTAATTGTATATTATTACATATGTGGATCTTTGAAAAGAGTAAAAAGTAACATCGAATCAATGGGCTTGATTGAAACAATGGCAGTAGAGTACCAAAGGAACAAGGGAAGAAGTGATGATCACAAAATCAAAGTCCAAAGACATCGAAAAAATTGCAACAGAGAAAAACAAAGACAAAACAAAGACATGAGACAGTCACAAGGCAGGGAAATAAAAAGATCACAATAACAACCAATAAACTGATTGATTAGTGAATTTATTGGTGTTTTACGCCAACTTCATCAATATTTCAGCTATATCGTGGTGAGAACTGTTAAGTATATTCAACAATTAATAAAAAATGGGCTTACAAATAAACTAAAAGTCAGATATATTATGATACATATTGTATACTTTTTCATCAGTTAGCCATCATTTAGTGGAAATGGAAAAATGTCGACATAATGTTACTTCCTTTTGTGTCTATAGTTCACATCTACGATCTTAATGTACAATATCACAATATCATATTGTGTTAATGACCTCATCCATTGCATGAGAATTTTAAATTTATACATGTAGCATTATGAAAATGTTGTACGTATGAAAAATTCATATCTAATAGCCATTGTAACGTCTTAAAATGAAATTATATTTAGTGCACTCTCACAAAAGAAATGAAATCGGATACTATAACACAATTAAAACAAAATGCATGTAGCAAAGTTTCCTAGAAGAAACATTACGTACATTTTGTAAATTCAATTTCATTTTTAAAATAAATTATAGCTTCATATATCAACCATATTTTGTGTTTGAAAAATAGGAACACACTGAAAACGGTCAGATTTTGTTTGCGTAATTTTGACCTCTTTGTTTACATCTAACCTTCATAGACTGTGGTTACCCTGAATTTGAACATGCCTATGTCGAGATGACAGAAACAAATGTTCCTGGTACTGCACCGCAGTCCTTTGATATAGGTACTACATACCATGTTCGCTGCAAAGATGAAGGGTACACCCACAGCGGAAGTAGAACAACTACATGCTTACCTACTGGGTTGTGGTCTAAAGAATTCAAATGTGCAAAAGGTACATTTTTATACATTTTCATTGTCTCTTACTTTGTATTAAGTACCAAAATTCGACTTTATACTATCGCCATAAATCATTACATCAGGTCAAATCCTTCAGAAGATTTTTTTATATATGTATTCCATTTTGACATTCACAGTCATTGACATTTGAATTGACACTTGACAAGAAACACTTGCCTTGAAACTATAGTCTTCCATGTGTGCGTTATTAAAGTACAAAGTGAAATCAGTTATAATTTAAATTCAATAATCACATTGTTGAATCAGTGAAGATACAGTGACCTCCTTGAAAGATCCAGACAAATAGGAAACTATAACAAAGATATATTACCTATAACTTGAAATCATCACTGCAGAAGTTTTTCAAACGACATCACGACATCACGTTGTTGTGGACTGCTATGGGGGATATCTTTTTTCCAAAATGACAACAGATCTTTCCCTTATTAGATTGTTGTTTCCTCCACCAGATTTGAACAACGCGGCGTGTGTTTTATAAGCAGGAGATGCTAAATCTACTGGTCTGGTGCACATGATCTCACCCGTTTTCTGGTTTCGTATTGTTCGTCTTTGTATGTATGTGTGTCTTCATTTTTAGCTCACGTGAGCCTTTGCCATCACTTTGTGTCCGTCGTCCGTCGTCCGTCGTTCGTCCGTCTGTCTGTCAACAATTTCAAAAATCTTCTCTGAAACTGCCGGGCCAATTGTAACCAAACTTGACCAGGGTATGCAGTTTCAAAATTGTGTTCGATTAGTCCGACGATCAAACAACATGGCTGCTGTTACTAAAAATAGAACAGGGGTAAATTGCAATTTTTTGAAAATAACTCCAAAACCGTTACAGATATCAAAAATCTGACATGGAGTAAAAGTAATCAGCATGGCAAGATCTACCCACCCTGCAATTTTGAAGAAATCTGAAAACCGGTCTTGCAGGTATTGCCCTTTTTCAGTAAAAATTTCAAAAGTTTAAAATATTTTATTGTGTATTGGAAAAACTATAACAGATAGAAGTCATATTTAATTGCAAAAATGTTCAGCATACCAAGCTCTACCCACCTAGAAATTTTAAAGAAAATCTAAAAACTCGTGTAGGAGTTATTGCCCTTTATTTTTCAAATTTTTCACAGTTTTATACATTTCGTCTTATATTTCAAAAACGATTTGAGATAGAAGATAGGTTAAATAGCAAAAGTGTTCAGCGTATCAAGAACTATAATTTTTACATATCTTCAAAATGTTCCCATCTCATCCAAGATGGTCGCCACCGGGGAACATAGTTTAACATAGGATCGTATGGGACAATGTTGTAAATTGGTACTGCTTGAAAACCGTTTCATACATCAAGTCGATATTAAGTAGGCATGGTAGCATGATGGTAAGTAAGCAAATGTAGGATTTTAGTACGGATCATAAATCTAAGATGGCCGTCATTGCAGATCTTAGTTACATCGTCCATCGTCTGTCAACAACTTCAAAAATCTTCTTCCCTTAAACTGCTGAGCCAATTGTAATCAAACTTGGCCTGAAGCATCAACAGGGTTTGCAGTTTCAAAACTGTCTTCCATAAGTAAGAAAACTTATTAGCATGGCCGCTGTTGAACATAAGGGTAAATTGCCGTTTTTGTCTCGTCCGCGACGAAAGTCGCAGAAAGCGAGACATAGACGTGCGACGACGACGACGGCGGCGACGGCGTTAACTTTTACTATATACAGGGTATTTTGAAAACCCTTTGATGTAGGAACATCATATATAGTCCAGTGGAAGTACAAATCAAGTGCTACCTGACGGACATAAAATCGTGTGACCTTGACCTCTATTGCATGGTCAAGTGACCACGTTAAGTTTCTCTGATTAGATCTGTAAGTGGTAGGTCAGTGATATTTGGTATTTAGGTTGGTCTTGAGTAGTACATGTCAGTCTGGCATATGACTTTTGTCTTTGACCTCAATTTTACGATCTAGACCACGTTAAGTTTCTCTGATTAGATCCATATCTCAATAACTGCAAGTGGTAGGTCAATGATATTTGGTATATAGGTTGGTCTTAAGTAGTACATGTCAGTCTGGCATATGACTTTTGTCCTTGACCTCAATTTCACGGTCTAGTGACCACTTTACGATTCTCTGATTAGATACATACCTCAATAACTATAAGTGGTAGATTAATGATATTTGGTAAAATGTTTGTCTTGAGAAGTACATGTCAGTCTGGCATATGACTTTTGTCCTTGACCTCAATTTCAAGGTCTAGTGACCACGTTAAGTTTCTCTGATTAAGTCCATTTCTCAATAACTATTAGTGGTATGTCAATGATATATGGTATGTAGGGAAGTCTTAGGTAGAACATGTCAGTCTGGCATATGGCTTTCGTCTGTGACCTCAATTTCACGGTCCAGTGAGCATGTTATGTTTTTGTGATTAGGTCATTTTCTCAGTAACTATAAGAGGTTGGTGAATGATATTTGGTATATAGGTTGGTTAAGGGTAGTACATGGGAGTCTGTTATATGGCTTTTGTCTGTGACCTGAATTTCACGGTCCAATGAACAGGTAAAGTTTTTTGTTTTTAGTTTAGTTTCTCAGTAACTATAAGTGGTAGGTCAATGATACATGGTATGTAGGTTAGTCTTAGGTAGTTCATGAGAGTCTGTCATATGGCTTTTGTCCTTGACCTCAATTTCACGGTCTAGTTAGCATGTTAAGTTTTTGTGATTAGGTCATTTTCTCATTAACTATAAGTGGTAGGTCAATGATATTCGGTGTATATGTTGGTCTTGCATAGTACATGACAGTCTGCCATATGGCTTTTTTCTGTGACCTCAATTTGATGGTCCAGTGATCATGTTAAGTTTCCTAGTATCTATTAATGTAAGTTCAATAATATTTGGCATGTGGTTTTGTCTGAGATGGAAGATGACAGCCTGCCATTTGGCTTTAGTCCTTGACCTCATTTTCATGGTCTAGTGAACATGTTTAGTTTTTCAATATATAACAGTGGTAGGTTATTTATATTTGGAATTTTGGTTTTGGGTGATATGTGACAGTCTGCTATATTGCTTTTGTCAGTTAATCTTTTTTCACAGTCTAGTGAACATGTTAAGTTTTCTGATTTAGGCAGTTTGAGTTTTCACATCAATTTTGCGATCAAGCAGGGACGGGTGAGACATCAATTTGGGTCCACACTTGTTTGCAAATAAATTAAAAACCGTTACAGATATAAAAAATTTGAAGTGTTCATAAAATGATCAGAATGGCAAGATCTACCTTCCCTACAATTTGGAAGAAATTCTGAAGACCCATCTTGGAATCATTGCCCCTTTTCCGTATAATTTTCAGAATTTTAAGATATTTTATTTTTTATTGGAAAAAGTATAACAGATAGAATTCAACTTTAAATTGCATTAATGTTCAGTATACAAAGTTCTACCTACCTATAAATTTTGAAGAAAATCTAAATACTTTTGTTTGAGTTATTGCCTTTTATTTGTCAGATTTTCGTAATATTATACATTTCGTCTTATATTTCAAAAATGATTTGAGATAAAGGTGAAGTTTGACTAGCAAAAGTGTTCAGGTTATCAAGAACTACAATTCTACATATGCGCAACAGGTTCACATCTCATCCAAGATGGTTGCCACCGGGGAACAAAGTTTAACATTGGACCAAAAGGGCTATTTTTGTAAATTGTTACTGCTTGAAAACTGTTTATGCATTAAGTAGATTTTAACTAGGCATGGAAGCATGATGGTCATTAAACAAATATAGGATTTCAGTACTAACAGATCATAAATCCAGGATGGCCGCCACTGCAGATCTTAGTTTAACCTTGGATCCTATGGGAAAATGTTGTGAATTTCTTAATTCTTGAAGACCTTTTCATATATCAAGTTTATATTAACCAGGTATGGTAACAATATTGGTCATGTAACAAATTTTATATATTTGTAGCGATCACAAATCCAAACTGACTGTCAGCCATTAACATAGTTTAACATAGGACCCTATGGGAAAACGTTGTAACTGTTAATTCTTGAAAACCATTTCATACATCCAATTTGACAGTAACTAGGCATTTCAACATGACAGTAATCTACCAGATGAATGATTTTACTACCAATTGGCTTTCACCTCAGATTAATCTTGTTTGATCAATAGCCACCAGGTGAGCGATACAGGCTCACATGTGAGTCTCTGGTTCTTTTCTGTGCCGTACTCATGTCATTGTTTCCCGGCGTTCATTGTCATAAGATTATTCGTTTAAGATTGTCTGTTCGGTTCTCACTTACTTTATACGAAAGCTTCTTTTAAATAAACGGGGATGGTGTTCTTTATTGTTTCTTCATGTAATTTCGAGACCCCTTTTAAGTTATTACGGTTAAAATACAAATCCTTTGCAATGAAATTCTTATTCTTTTATTGTTTTCTGTACAGATAAATTTTAGATTCATTAAAATAAATACTAGCTTCTCAATATCGATTGATTCGGTGTTGATAATTTTAGTATTCTGCATCAGACCAAGATATAGCTTATGAAAGGGTGAACAGCCCTATAAATGGATCATAAATTGCTGCAAAAATTTATTTGAAGACTAAAACCTGAATTTCTGTTTGGGAAAAAACCTTTTCCAATCTCGTAGTATCACAGGTAAAATTTTTGTTTTATTCATCATAATAAAATGTATATTCTGTAGTTATGCTCCTTTGACGAATTTAATGTTAAAGTAGGAGCAGTTATCGGTGTCCCATGGAAAAATTCGTTTGCCATTGTTTGATTTTGGCATTCGAATTTTTCTCTTAGTCATGATGTTCCTATCCCAGTAGTAAACAAATATATCTGATGGTTATTTCATATTTTCATAGATGTAACATGCGGTGCGCCACCGATGAGGGACGGTACCAAACAAATCGACGGAACACTTACCTATAAACCAGGAGAGGTTTTTGAGTACAAATGTACTAATGGCTATAAAGGTTTTGGAAATGGTCAGACTAAGTGTGGAGATGATGGACACTGGACGGAAACAGATTTTACATGTTCTGGTAACCTAATTTATATGTATTAAACGAGTTTAAGCTTTCCATAAGGATTACCTGATATTTGAATTCTTTTACTTAGCCGATAAACATATACATCGTGCTAGCATATTTATTAGCCAATTTTGCCATAAGTTCATAGCAACATACATGTATCTACATGGAGGGCTAAATTTTCTGCCCCTACCCATTTCTCCACTTTTCCAGTAGAATTCAAAAGTCGTGGCCCCGGTTGTCCCTTCCATCTTTTTTTTTTGTTTTTTTCTTCTTTTACTTACATTTTTTGAATTGATTAATTAGTTCTCTTCTTGATATAGCTGAAATATTGCTCACTGGACGTTCAGCTCTAACTAATAAATCAATCAACCAATCACGAATTTACATATCGATATTTCCCGCATTTTTTGACAGTAAAGTTTACCTGTATACTTACCTGTTGTTTTTTTTGTTCACCCAAATCACTAAAACTTCTTCGATTTGCGGTTAAAGTAGATATTTGATAGAGCTTTGCATTTCACCTTTAAATGTTGTAAAAAAACAATACTTTGATAAATGCTCCTTTTATTAAACGTCTTCTTTTGATACTTGATGACAGTCGTTCTGATATAAAAGAGGTACATACTTTAACAAACAAAGGATGAGTGGCAATAAGACCCATATTTGGCCCAAAAAATCAAGTTGTTTAAGATAGTGTGATATTTATGGGAAATATTAACTATTACATCTGGCTACAAAGAAAACATATAATAATACGAATTCCTTTCATTTTGACGTTATTGTGACATCACAAGGAGCCGTCTTTTTGAAAGAAAATCAGAAAATCTGCAATTTTGAATGTTCTCAAAGCAAATTTTCTTTAAGTGAACATGGGGCACATGCAATCAACAACTTCAAACTTTCAGAAATGATGTATTTCACCATTTTACACATTTTGACTAAATATGAAGTTGTTATTCAGATGTGCCCATATTTTTCAAAGCACAAAAATGTGCAAAACACAGCAAATATCTATGAAATTCTGACTATTTCCAAAAATATGGCTTTTGAGTTAACTGATTATCATGAGAATCAAACTGATATGGAAAAAAGCTTTATCATTTTCATAAAGCCCTATATTTGTTCAATGTTTCAGGAACATAAGACATCTGTTTGTATAGTTTTAGTTTCATGGTAAATCTTGGGCCAAAAATGGGTCTTACTGCCACTCATCCTTTGTTTCTTTAACTTCTATATCGTCATTGTATTCTTAAACAGATCGAACCAATCTTAAGGGCTTTCTTAAAGTGTTAATATTGAATCTGATGAGTACAAATAAACGCGATGATAAGGAGACGCCCATTTGATTTTCAGGGGGAGGCTTGGGCGATTTTGCCTACAAAAATTATTTATTTTCATCAAAATTTCGAACAAATTTTTTATTATCACTAGATATCGCATCAAATTATTTATTCACATTTGCAACAAAAAATTCATTCACATTTGCAACAAAATTTTTTTTCTTCAAATCAACATTAAATTATTTATTTTCATTGCAAGTAGGATTGAAATATTTATTTTCACTGGCACCAAGATTAAATTATTTATTTTAGCTCACCTAGCCCGAAGGGCCATGTGAGCTATTGTAATCACTTCGAATCCGTCGTCTATCCGTCGTCCGTCCGTCAACAATTTCAACAATCTTTTCCTCTGCAACCGCTGGGCCAAATGTAACCAAACTTGGCCTGAATCATCACAAGGGTATGGCTTCTCAAAATTATGTTCGATTAGTTGGCCGGTCAAACTACATTGCCACTATTGCTAAAAATAGAACATAGGGGTAAATTACAGTTTTTTGCCAATAACTCAAAAACCATCACAGATATCAAAAATCTGACATGAGTAAAAATAATCACCATGATGAGATCTACCAAACCTGCAATTTTTAAGAAAATCTGAAACCCATCGGTAAGTTATAGCCCCTTTTCTGCAAAATTTTCCAAATTTTTCGCATTTTTAGTTTTTTATTTCAAAAACTGTAGCAGATAGAGGTCAAGTGTAAATTGCAAAAGAGTTCAGCATATCAAGATCTACCAACCCTTATTTTTTTAAAGAAAATCCAAAAGCCTGTGTAAGAGTTAGTGACCTTTTTGTACCGAATTTTTTCAATTTTTAAGTTTCTCGCCTTCTATTTCCAAAACTATAAAAGATAGAGGTCGAGTGTAAATTCATAAAATGTTTGCCATGATCTGGCAACTTTAAACCCAGTGTTGAAAATTGTTTGTTGACAACCATTTTCAAAGTTGCCTCCTAAAAAAAGGCGGGAAAGTTCAACATTGTCCAATTTCAATGAAAGTTGGTTTCTAAATAGATATTGATGTTGCGACTCCAAAACCGGTGTTGAAAAGTGTTCGTTGACTGCAATTTTCAAAATGGCTGCCAAAAAGGCTGGAAAATTCAACATTGTCCGATTTCAATGAAATTTGTTTTCAAAATAGATATTGATGTCGTAACTTAAAATATGGTGTTGAAAATTGCCGTTGACCGCCATTTACAAAATGATGTCTCAACTTCAAAACTGGTGTCGAAACAGGTCCTTAGCAAGAACATTTTTGTCAAAAAAGCCCAACAAAGAAATATAGTAAAACATGATGAGACTTAAAAACAATTCAAGATAGTGGTGGTGTTCAAACTACCAAAGTTTGAGGGACTAAAGTTCAACTGTATAACTTACAATGTGAGCTTGATTGTGGCAACTGGAAGCCAGGTGAGCGATACAGGCTCCTAGGAGCCTCTGGTTTCAATTTCTCATCAGAACTTGGACGATGATATATACGTACAGCAAAAGGCAAATAAATAAGTTTTATGAAGAAACATGCAATGATACAAATGCAACTCAGAGCAAGAAAGAATGCAGACAAAAAAGCATGATAAGGTTAATACACAATTATAAGGTGTTCCTGCATAAACATAATTATTATATGATACCAGGAAAGGTCGTATTTACCTTAGGGAAAACGAAAATAGCCCTGTTTATAAAAATAAACATTGAAAACCAAGAAGCACATGCTTTAGTTTTTAGTGTTGCATTTGCAGTTCGTGTGTTTTGTCTGTGTGTTGCGTCTTTAGTCTTCTGTCTTCTAGTGTTCTTGTTGCATTGTCTCTGGACTGTGATTTATATTATCGTATGCTTTGACCCTTCGGTATTCTACTGTCGTTTTATTTAAGCCACTCAAAGTTTTTATGGTAAAATTTAATGTATATGATAATGTCATCACACCCATATTAATCTATACGTGGGTCACGAATAGTTTTAAACAAATAAGAATAGTTCATATAAAACATTTAAACGTTGAAGCGATCAATTTTTTGAGTAAATTGATAGGATTTCTTGACATTTTTTTTCCGGGATCCAGGTATTTACTCCCCTCTCCTAGATTAACTGTTTACTTACATATGCCATAACCAATTTGATCGATGAAAGGTCATGCTCATTATTGGTTTGCCATTTTTGTACAATTAATTTCATTGAACTGTATTGTAGGCCACTATTAAAAAGTCAAGTATACAAATTAAAGATATATCTAAAAATGACAAAAGGGAGAAGGGAAGGTTAAGTGCCCAACGTGTCAACTTAGGGGTTACCAGGCTGATTTGTTCAACCTATGTTAATTTGATCCCTCAAGAAATTCTATAGCCGTCACCATAACATCATTGAATGATATGACGTGTCAGTATCTAAAATGAAAGTGGGCATTTTCAGCTAGATTCACGTCTTCCCGGTTTTGACTACCGATTTTGACATTTTCCTGGATTGACTCGCTCACAGTGTGACGGGTGCTGTTTACAGAGCAGGACATGCTTACCCTTCCGGAGCACCTGTTGTCACTTTCAGTTTCACTGGAGTTCACACTGTGAGTGCCTTTGTTTTGAATGTTGTGATTTCTATTTCTGTGCTATGTACCTGTCTCTGTGTATAGCGTCATTGTTTTCTGTGTTCTCGTTTTGGCCATGTCTTTGGACTTTGATTTTTGTAAATTCCACTCCTTTGTTCCTTCGGTATTCTACTGCCGCTGTTTCGGTCATTTTGAATGTTTTTTTATTTGTATAATTTTGTGTACTCTTTTTTTATTGTGGCCTACTATAATATTTTTATTTTGTTTTATAGTTAATTTGTGGCCATTCCACAACATATATTTTTATATACATTTCATTAAATCCAAAGGTCCAGCAATATGTGAAACTAATATCATATGACAAACATAATAAAACTTATGCAGCCAAGCTGTAAGCAAGTCTGTAAATAATTCCCCAACATCGCCCGATGGTCATAAGAAAAAATGACCAACTTACAGTATCATGCTAGAGTTAACAAAAACATGACAACCATTGGCAAAATTCGTATTCAAGACGGATCAAGATATTATACATGACAATGATAGTAAGGATGTAGATCAAACTTTTTTAAACAAATGTCTGCAAATGACAGCAGATGCCGGCCATCTGACTTGAGATTTAAGCGTTTGCTACATTTTCATATAGTATTTACATCAATGCGCCAAAGAGTTCCAAATGAAATCTTCATTCTCAAGTTGAAAACAAACGTAATTTTGTGTATCTTTTCCAAGTATCAAAGTTCATCATGATATATTTTTGTTGCAGAATGTGCATGCCCGTGCAGTGATGTCCCGAAATTCATGACACCAGATGATATTGAAGAAATGAAGGACACTATCAGAAAAGAGATTCTGATAGACAAGAAATCTGTCTCCCAGTACAAACGAAAGAAACTTAGTGCTCCGGACAGACGATTTTCGGCAAAAGCTATTGGTTTAGTTGGTGCTGCATTTTTGTGTACGGCAGTTCTAGTGATCATTTCCTTTGATGTCGTTACACTGATGAACTCAGCTTTTAGACTCCTACCATGATTAAATATGTGGATGTATTGTCCAAATTTGATGTAGCTGAAAGAATGGCTATTAAGCCTTTTTTGAGAAAAATCTCGTCCATTAACACAGACTTCAATGCATCACAAGCTAAATAACATCTATCAATTGATATATGCTTTGCGAGCAATTTTGCATCATGCACATTTACATCATTACATCTAATTATTTCATAGATATTTATAGCGTTGCAACAACAAACATTTTTTGTCGCCTGTTGTAAAAACAGTAGACACATAGGGATAACTGTTGCGTCTTCGTCCATACTGTGACCGCAACTACTCAAAATTTAAGACTACAACCAAACATTTAGACAATTTTGTTCAACTACTTTAGTTGTGCACTTTTATTTTGATTTTTTGTTTTTGTTTTACCATTAAGAGGGTAAAGAGTCAAATCTACAGCACCTCCATAATAGTAAGATTTCAAAAAACTTTTAGGAAACAAACATTAAATCTCCTGCACATTAACTTGTGTACTTTATATTTGAATTTTCAATTAAACAGATGTTACAGGGCTGGTCTATTTACCGAAATTGACCGAAACGTACCGAAATGATCCAAAATGTACCGAAATGGAACCGAAATTGACCGAAATTGAGCAAATTTGAGAAATGAATTACCAAAATGGACTCTGTTATATAATGGAATTATAATAGACCAGAGTGAGATTAAACTGAGACAGAAATTGGGACTTGGTGACAGCAAACTGCCAAAGTGGCAAATTTAAAATTTAAAAACACTCAAAATTTATTGGATCATGTACTGGTCTTATTTTTTAATCTGTAAAATGGCTTAAAACGAAACTTTAAATTGTGGATATGTCACAATAAATTTTACAAAGGTAAGATCTCTTTTGCGGAGTGGTATTTTTTTTATAGAAATTTTCCAGGAATGTATTTTTTCTGGAAACGTAACGCCAATTTGCAAACATGCGAAATGTTGTTTCATTCCTATGTGTCAAATTGTCTCCCACTGTGAAATTATTATCTCATTACAAATGCAATTATCACGCCTGTCGATAGTTGTTAGCAATTGATTCTGAATGTTAATCATATTACCCATGTGCGAAACTTTGTAAACGAAATCGTATTTGGCATTTTTATTGTGAATTCTGTAAAGAGAAAATGGTATTTTATTTTATCGTTATTTTTATGATTATTTCATTATTTATGTGTCATTTTTTGTTTGTTAGTTGATCCATAATACCCTATTTCGGTCCGTTTCTGCTCCATTCTTATTCCATTTCGATTCATTCCGGTTCCATTTCGGTCCATTTCAGTACATTTCGATCCATTTCAGTACATTTCGATCCATTTCGGTAAATAGACTACCCGTATGTTACAGGTTTTCCAAGCCGAAAATTAGCAACACACTTGAGCCCTTCTATATCCATCATTTTCTTATTACTTTGCTTAAAATACATGTCCAGAGATTGCGCAAATTAACATTAATATGAGGATAGGTATGACCTTTGTGGAAGCGAAGCTGAATTCACTCGCTGAAAAACTGTTGTATACTGTAGGCCTTCCCTTTGTCAGTATTTATCAGGGACAATACGAAGATGGCATTGGTAGAACAAGAGGGGAGGATCTGGCTTATGGACCCCCTTTTTATGAAAAAAAATCATGCTGAATAAACGCAAAAAATTGACAAAAAAATTCACTGGAACTACACTCTCCTTAAACCCAAATGGAACCATCCTTTCTGAAGCATGACTAATGATCCACCCGGTAAAGGATATTATACAGCTTGAATATTTTCATATGATGTAGCTGTGACTCCTTGTGTTATGCGTTGTCAAACAACGGCAGTAGAATACCGAAGGAACAAAGGAGTGAAATTTACAAAAATCGAAGTCCAAAGACATGGCCAAAACGAGAACACAGAAAAAAAATGACGTCAGAAACAAAAGACCCCCACAAAGCAATGACGCTAGACAGATACAAAGCACAGAAATAGAAATCACTGTCAAGCGTGTAAATATTCGGTACAATCACAGGCACTTGTTTCATTCGGGATATTTTTCAGTAAAGGAGACATAAAATATGGAATACAGGCATAAATCGTGTAAAAACATTTTATAATGTCTTTTTCATTTTAAGTACTGAAGCAGTAAAATATGTCCGTCAGGAAAATTTGTCCAGACGGAGTACATCTCATAGAAAGACATGTCTGCACATTTATTTAACTAGGAATAGTTGTCCGAGGACATATTTTCCTAGAAATATATGTCCTCCCGGATTCATTTTTCCAGGAATGTCTGTCCATGGACTTTAGTTTCCTAGTAATAACTATCCCCCCGACATTTTTCTACATTCAACCTCCTGAGAGGCTGAGCGACGTCTCCTAAATTTCAACTACATTGTACTACTGAAGAGATGGTTTTGTTTTCTGCCGATTTTTCAAAGTAAGTGAACATGATAGAGTTTGGCATTGGTATTTACAACATTACGGACAGTATGTTCTTGACCCAATTAATTAAAAAAATATGCATATCTTTCAAGTTTTACCTCACTTTAAAGCTGCACCTTTGCTTTGGTATAGCCATAGGTAATGACTCGCCTGCAGAATAGTTATATTTGAATTGACAAAAGTTAATAAATTATTCAATCTTTACCTAAAAGTACTGACAAAGTAAAGCAAAAATTGTACAAACCTTATTTTTCCTTAAACTATTTGTGGTCGTCAGTTTTTTTATACGATTTTAGAAGGTTTCATTCAAAGGGAAGCCAGAAAGGTTGGTTCGCAGACGGTCACTCAGGGCAATTTGGTTGTATAACGGATCACGCGGAGGAGGTGTTTTGGGATAGACCCCGTGATTTTTTCTGCAAAACCTAAAAAAATTCATGCAAAATTAAGGCACACTCAATAAAAACTGGAGAAAAATTGACAGGAACCCCTTTTTACGGAACTCCATTGGAACCCCTTTTTGAGGACTTTTTCAGCCGCGGTGCCATTCCACAGGCACTAGTTTAAAAAAAATACCCTCCGGGGTATTTTTTCCGAAACAAGTGCCTGTGTGCCATTCACCACGGCGATTTATAACAGACAAACCGCGGTATTAACGGACCAGACTGCAGTCAAATTTAGGCTTGCATTGGACAATTCATATGTAACAATAAGGGCTAATTTCCCTTACGCTGCATGTGTTCAAAGTTTAAGATCAAATAATGATTATTGTTATTGTGGTAAAAATCAAGTAAACAGGTTTGTCC
>MJUU01046374.1:4075-20725 GCA_002080025.1 Modiolus philippinarum | reverse complement strand
GATAGAACTGAGAATATCTAAAACACTTTGAGTTTTTGCTCAGCTATCCTGTGTCCGATATTATGAGTCAACGACTTTATGCGTTCAAATACATCAAGCTATATATAAGTGGTTGCTGCTTTTGTATACAGTATAAAATTAAGTGTGCCTATTTTTATGGCAACTAGTAATGTTTTTATATTTTGCGAAAATCCATATCATTATGTTACAACAAAAAATACAGGGCAGAATTTTTATGAGAGTTCACACTGTTAGTACGTACGGTGTGTTAGTTATTCTTTTGTTGCTCTTATATTTAGTTAATTAATGATGCATTTGGTCTTTCGTTTTCTGCACTTTTGCAATGTAGTTGTAATTTTAACGAAAATATGTGACTTTTCAAACAAATATTTGAACTTTGTAATCTTGGGATGTCATTTTGTGGTTGGAAACGTTTTCGAATTGCCATTTATTTGAGTTACCGGGCTCATACTTAATTTCTTCGGTGTTAAGCTGTCGTATTTTTTTTTTATCTTCACTGAAGAGACATAAGTTGTCGAAAAGGGGATATGCAGAAATTAAATTCACAGTAATTCAGTATTTTATTTATATATACTGAACAAAAATAATTTAGCAACACATTTTCAACAATTTTAAATTTTAACAAAATGCTTCAATGCTGATGATTTCTAATCTCAGCTAAAAATATGCAATATTTGCTTTAATTCAACCCTAAATTTTGTCAGGTAGGGTGTACAAAATTTCTAATTGAAATTATGATCCGAAAATTAAGTTGGTCTTTTTCCCATTGGCCATGTTTTCAGTTTTTTGCAAAAAGGTGCAAAAACACTTTTTGGTCACCGTTACATAACCAGTTTCTGGAAATCAAAAACACTTTTGTTCGCTTTCGTTGCTTGAAAATGAAAAATCTGACATTTTTTATTATCCCCCTTTTTATGTTTTTCTCTTTGGGTTGAGTTACCCAATATTCGGAATTTATTGGCAGACGTGACGTTTTGCTGATGATTTGTTATGTCCAGCTCAGAAATATAAAATTAAATCTATGAATTGAAATTTGGTAACCTGATAAATAGACGCTTTTATTTACACCAATTTTTTGGTAAACCTTTTTTGTTCAGTATATCATACTTTAATAAACAACTTAAGACTAGTAAAGTGGTCATTTTAACAACATACTGAAGTGCAAATGAAAATTAATACAATCGATACACAATTAATAAAAAATTAAAACATTTGAAAAATGTATACAAGTTGAACAAATAAACAAACAGAAAACGGCCATGACAGAGCTTTCCACAAGTGAGTTTGTTCTTAATTATGCATTCCTATTTTTTCTTACCTTATAATTATTTTGTGTCAAATCATCTACCTTTGTTTAATGTTAAGTGTGTATACATGTATGCAGTTGAATATAACCACAGTATGTCACAATTGAGTGGGCACTTTTGTTCTTATATAACATTTATTAACATTGAATTTAAAAAAAAGAATGTATCATATTACATCCGTGTTTGTTTAAATACAAATCTGATTAAAATTCATATATTTTAAAGAAATTGAAATTCTAAAAAATCATTTGACACACCAAATTTTATAATATAATTTAAAAGTTAAATCTATTAATTTGAAATGGATAATCTAAGTACATGACCTTCCACATATCCCAGTACAGTATCGTAAATTTGCTCCAGTAACTTAATAGCAAAAGATGTTATCCGATAAGGTTTATTTTTAACCTATGTTAGGCGTTGGTTGCATTTTTGTTTCATTTTTTATTCGAACAGAACGATATGATCGAAGCCCTATTGTTGTAGCCCGGAGACATGTATTGCAGCTCTTCTCTAGTTTTCGGGTCCTGAGCCCTTGTGTTGAAACCAGGTGCCCGAGGTTAAACTCGGAGCTAAGATCCCGTGTTATTACATGCCTTAATTATTATTAATTAATTAATTATTAAGCATTCCAAGATCTGGGTAAGCTGGTGATGACTTTTTTATTTTGTTTCATATAATTTGAATAAATTTACAAGTGAGACGCGTACAAGAGTGATGTTTCGTACATCATTAAAATCAATTTTAACATTTTAAATATCCCAAATGAATGACATATCATCACTTTTGATAAATAAAACACACAGCTTACAGATTTGTGAACATCGGTCAACGCTTTCATCAGATAGTGCTGCTCTGCAATTTTCTTAACCAAATACGATATATCAAACACAATGATAACAGCCTTAATAATATATCTTATTTTAACGATTAAAGGTGCGAGATAATTAGAACAAGTTATGCCTGAAGATCCGAAGTCAAATTAAATGTTATATCAAGATATTGTGTTTATAAATGACGTCAATATTTGTAAGTCCCTCTTAGGGTGAATTATTTTTATGAGTGATGTCATTATTTGTAAGACCAATAACCTTTAAGATGTAAAACATGCCACCCATGTTTAATTATGACAATAACAAAGTTCTATGTCTTACCCTTCTTCGGCCTACGTTTTTAACAGATCACCAAACTTCCGTTATAACCTAACATTTGTTTTCAATTATACCTCACTGCGTGTCTCTTATCCTTAAAGATTTATTAAATATATAAGCAAGAAAGGTATTTGGAATTACTGCACATCAGACAAAGTCTCTACGAATACATGGTAAAACAAAGCAATGGAACAATGCTTTTAATTTTGTTCCTCATATTAAAGTCATCATGAGACCTTCAACAAATTTTTGTTAAGGACCTTATACTAATTGGTTGAATTTGCTTAAGTTGTTTCAAAGGTGATGATCAAAATGTGAAATTTTTTTGCACTATTTAAATGACTAGCGGCCTTCTTTTTCTTCTATCGTGAGGTAATGAGCAATGCTAGTCAATGGCCTCCCCTACATTATTCCAAAATAGTTAAGTTAAATTTGCTTCAATAGTTTTTTTTGCACTATCATGTTGTTAACAATTCCCCTTGACGGTACAACGATCCCGTCAAGGTTCTGCCCTATGATGTTGGTCGTACACGCTGAAACAGGGGATCCAGCTGCCGAGTACAATATAATAACTATTTATAGATCAAGCACGATGTTATTATTTGGAACGTTATCAAAGGAAAAAAAATGTACTAATATATTCTTACTGGATTAAAATCAATAAATCATGTTACTTTCATTTGGGAAAGGCAAATAAAAAAGTTACAACGTAACATAACTAGTGCATGCAAAAGGATTTATTTATACAAATTGAAATGCCGACGTGCGCGGTCCCGGCTGAAGAATAGGCCCGCAGCATCCTCTGAGCTTGGAGTATGAGTCTTCCTAACAGAGGCGACACGTTTGCCGTCTGTCGAGACTCGTGTTGATGGTTGACGAGATCCTGGTGGGTGCGAACCTGTATTCAGACTCCCTCGGCGGCCAAAAATATCCGTTGGGCCGAGAATACAGGGTCTATATCCTACTTTTGCTCCGATATCATCTAAACGGGAGGTCGGATGGACCCGGTCCGATCAATCGGCTGGTCATGCCAAGCCCTTGAAGATATCCCCAAAAATGAGATTGACAAACTAGTGTCTTTTGAATGTCTTATTCACATTTACCTATTTAATCTTCGAGAAGGCGGTGGCTTATGGGTCAATCAAGTAGTACGCTTTCCTTCAGTGCCTGACGGTTACGCTCTGCTTGAGTATACCATCCTTGGATCACTTGGTGCTTTCCGGTGGAGAGCCCTGGAATAAAAGCATCGCTTCTGTTGGCACTCCGTGGTGGGTGGGTGACGAGGATGGTGAAACATATTACCTTCTTACATGGCACAACAAACATCAAATCAACCACCTCCAAATAAAAAAAGAAAATCTGATGATTCTGTTCCCGAAGTTGAAGACAACACCTGGACTAAATTCGTAGTGTTGACGGGGTCACCCGAAAAGCCCATTTCTAAAATTAATCCTTTTGTAATAGAAAAGATTGATTGATTGATTGAATATTGTTTAACGTCTACTCAGCAATATTTCAGCTATATCAAGACGAGAACAAGTTTGTTAATAAATAATCACTTTGGGGTATGGAACCGTTAAACATGTCTCTAGAATGCGTTCAGGTGACTTATTGATTGAAACTGTATCAAAACATTAAAGTGAAAACTTATTGAAAATTTCCAAAATTCTTTTAAAGTTTCGGCTTCTCCACACAAAACATTAAATAGTAGTAGAGGTATCTTGCGGGATAGAAGTCAATATCTTGCTGATCTCTCTGATGAAGAAATTTGTGACGGGCTATCTTCACAATGCGTCACAAAGGTTCAAAGATTCATTTCCAAGAAAACAGGAACACCGGTAAAACTTAACACTTTTCTGATTTCTTTAACTCATCCATCCCACCAGTATCTTTGAAAATAGGACCCTTTGGAATAAAGGTGGACAAGTTCCTTCCGAACCCAGTCAGATGCTTTACTTGCCAAAAGTTTGGTCATGGCACCAAACAATGGCATGGCAAATTGAAATGCTTCATGTGCGCGGAAGAGGGTCACCAGGGCACTGACTACAGTAAAGCACTGAAATGCGCCAACTGTAGTGGTGACCATATGTCTTCATCGAGGGACTGTCCCCTTTATATCAAAGAAATGAAATACTAAAATTGAAAACAGAAAGAAACATCTCTTACAAGGAAGCCCCACAGCAAATTTCTTCAGCAAACACAGTCACTACAGCAACTTCTTCATATGCAAATAAGGCTAAACAACGACCTATTTTGTCGCATGTGGAGACATAAACAATTATGACCTGGCCATGTGATAGCCAAAATCCCCCAAAAATGCCTGCTATAACAGTTTCAAAGGATAAAATTTTTACTCCAACTAAATATAAGAAACAAGCAGCAACTTCAAACACCAAGTCAACAAAATCATCAACTCCCAAAAAAGGACAATCATCTTCAAACAGTAAACTAAAACTAAATAAAACAAAACCTGCTTCTAATAATCGTCCATCAAACAAAGGAGAATCTGCAGAACGTTCATCTTCTGCAGATAAAACAAAAAATCAAAAAAATAAAAATAGTGAAAGACAGAGCATATGTGACAGGCCCAATTCATCTATTAGCACATCTAATGGATACGAAAGCATGTCTTCAGATGAATACAATGGCGCATCTAAAACACCCGGTCCACTCCAAAAACCGTGGTGGGATGTAGGCATTTGGGGACCATTAGATTCCCATGGATACATCCGAACCGGATAACAACATCGAAAGTGAACGACCACACAGTAGGTCTTCGTCTGTAAGTGGTCCATCGTCTCGTCATTCCTCGGTTTCCTGAAAGGGAAATATCTCACCAATATACGAATTAAATGAACAATATAATTCAGTGGAATTGTCGAGGTTTTAAAATGAATTTTATTGAAATTACTTGATTAATTCAAGCTATTAATCCTGCGGCATTTTGTCTTCAGGAAACGCACCTGAAGAAAAGTGATACGTTGAATGTAAAGAACTACTCCATTTACCTCACTTATGTACCTGAAAATGAGCGAGCTGCTGGCGGCTTAACCATTCTCGTAAACAACAATATTGTCCACTGTACTGTTGATCTAAATACCAATCTTCAGGCTGTTGCAGTGAGAATTTCCTTAGATAAAACGATCACATTATGTTCTGTATATTTACCACCAAATTTCAACCCCAGTCTGAGTCAACTTAAAATTTTGACAGACCAACTGCCCTCCCCATATATAATAATGGGTGATTTCAATGCACACAATCCATTGCGGGGCAAACCAAAATGAACTGATAAATGTTACGGGAGACATGATACGCAGCAAATCAAGATGCAGAAATTCAAGAAACCAAATTTTTCAGTGTACTAGGAGATGAAGTTGAAAGAGATGAGTCTTTGTGTGCGAATTGTTGATGCTGAATCCAATATTAGAGAAGAATTCCTAGATTTCGTTTCACTGCTACGTATAAATGGTGAATATATAGCAAATACAATAATTCAATCTTCATAGATACAGCCTTAACATGTACGAGGTCAAGGCTATGATGGAGCACCCTCAATGTCAAGTGAAAGAGTAGGTGTTCAAGCTTGAATACGTCAAGAATCACCCTTAGCAGTATACACCCATTGTAGCAGTCATAAGTTAAACCTAGTTTTTTCTGATGCATGTGGTCTGACATGTGTGAGGAATATGATGGACAAATTGAAGTAAACATGTCTTTTCTTTCGATCCAGTCCTCTAAGAGATGCTTTACTAATCAACATCATTGAAGTCAATATACCTGATGTAGGAAATGACTAACTACCGAAGTTACTGTAAATTTGAATTCTGCATATGCGCATTTCGACGACTTATGTCTCTTCAGTGCAGATAAAATCTAAATGTTTGGAAGACCATGAACTCAAAGATGTTTAAAAACTGATAGAGAACAAATAACCAATATGATCTAAATGTAAAGCCAAAATCAGCTAAGGACAGAGCTTTGCGTGAGGGAGATACTCCTTAGTTTGCAACAAAATTTACAGAAATTTAGATATTGTAAGGTTCCAAACAGAATCGGCTTTCGGGTCAGCACCGAAGTACTGACTACTGGGCTGGTGAATACCCCCGGGGACTAACAGTCCACCAGCAGTGGCATCGACCCAGTGGTAACAAATGACTAAATACCGAAGTTACTGTAAATTTGAATTCTGCATATGCGCATTTCGACAACTTATGTCTCTTCAGTGCAGATAAAATCTAAATGTTTGGAAGACCATGAAAAGGTAGGAAGAGGAAGCCATTGCTTGACCTTTGTAAAACAAGATGGTCAGGGCGTCATGATGCCTACAAGCACTTCTACCAGTCATATTGCTATATCATTAAGTCTCTGGAGGTAATGGCACATGGTTTGCACAAGGATGAGGGGTATAAGGAAGAACTGACCAGCTATTGGAATAGAGTAATTCTGCTTTTTGACGCTTTGATTTTATTTATTTTATATATATATATATATATATATATAGAACTTCACGTGTGCATGCATTGTAACCTATAGTAAAAACCCATGTATTATCGCTAGAAAGTATTAAGAGAGTTGTGGGATACGTCAGGATTTGTCGCATTCTAAGTTCCCTTTATAATTAATAATTGGTTAGATAAAAAAGATCAACTTAAACTCAAACGAAAATTCTTTGAAAGACAAAGTGGGCAACGACTTAAAGGATCAGGAGGAAAGTAGAAAAATAACCTGAATTAACTTCTCTAATGCTTGAACTTTTTTTTATTGTGGAGGAGTTGGTTTGCAGAGTCACCCAAGATTAATTTGAGATACTCTGTGCCTCCACAATACAAAATGGATTAATATGCCATATGTGTCTCAATTCTTCAAAACATTTTTGGTATAGAGATTTCTGTAAGTGCAGCATACACATATACAGAAAATTTCCGTGACAAATTCCATCAATCTAACTGTCAACATGCTGGTGAAGATGTGAGCCCAGGAATAAGTCTGAAAAGGCCAACAAGAGATTGAAATATAGACAAGTCAATCAATGATCACTATGCACAAACAGATATCAATTGTTCCATTGAGGTAATGCAGGAAAAAATAATTGCACGTGACGACGAAGCTCTAGTACGTTGTGACATAGAAGTTGTGCAGCAACCAAGTAAGTCTTGGAAAAAGGTAACATATATAGATCATGATTGGGAAAAGAATACAAGACGGTCGTTGCAATTTACTACATATCAGATGGTCAAAGTTAAAAATCTCTGCAATACTGAAGATAATGTTCAACTAAATGAGATACTTGTATACCAGAGTCGTCTGTTTGGTGGAGGCATTTCAGTACTTAAGCTTCATTATTTTGAAAGCTCCACAGTCTTTTGACATTTTAACGAGCTTCTGCATGTTAGTCTTTGGACGAGAATAAGAATTTTTTCAAAACTAGTTGTTCATGAATAATACAATTCTTGTTAACGGTGGATGGTGGTCCTGATGAACGTCAAAGCAAACTACTTTTGCCAAACTGCTAAACATAGACAAAATTAAGGTCGTATGCGGAAGGCTGTTCAAAGAGGCATTTAGTTGAAATACTTCATTTTGCAGAAGGGAGATCTCCATCTCAAGCAGGGCCAATGTTGTGGAAGGAGTATTTAGCGAGGAACTCTTCCAAGAAAACATGGAGTTAGCAAGGGAGGAAGCTATAAATTGCAGAGAGAAAACACCATATGCAGAATAGGAGATAAGAGCAATTAAGCCCCCTTCGCAAAATGCCTCGGTTATAATTATATGGATACCGACAAAAAATCTCCCGTTTGCGAATCATATATTTGTTTTCTGAAAATCAGTCATTCTCCCGGAATTTCTCTGAAATGAAATAGAAACCTTAGTGAAATACATGTAAGTGTAATAATACATAGGGATGAGTATCATCAATAAATATTGTATCATGATATCGATACAACGCAAGCATATCATGATACGTATAGATACATAATCTCTTCTGATTTCTGAATTTGATTAAGTTTTTAAATCTCCTTTTTAAAAACTATTTTATATGATAAAATATTAAAATATTATTCAGTGAGACAAGAATGTTCATTTCCTCTTAGCCAAATACAATTAGGGAAAATTAGGGTACTAATTGCAACAAATGCTGCAGGGATGAGAGTAAACTTTAAAGATTTAAATAATATGATTAAGTTTGGACTATCGAAAGATATGGACTCTTTTCATCAACAGACAGAAACAGCAGGAAGAAACACATCTTTAAAGGCAAAGGCAATATTACTTTAAAATGGCGGACAGCGTCGCAACTTGGATTCTGACATGAAGAATTACATAGGTAATACTGATCAGTGCTCGAGGCAGTTGTTGTTACGTGCTTCTTTGCGGTGATATTTGTTCTCCTATGTGAAAGTGTTGTCCTTGTTCATGATTGAATACTAAAGTGATTACAAATAAAAGCTTTTCAAAATTTCACCTTGGTACTGTTAGAGGGTTAGAGAAATTACACGTACCATGGTTCTAAATTGGTTTTGTTTCAGGGTTAGAAAATGACAATAACCAATCAGTTACCTAACAGATCTTTCAAAACATATGCCCCACTGACCGTTTAACGGGTGCTGTATTCAGAGCAGGACATGCTTACCCTTCTGGAGCACCTGATGTCACTCTGTTTTTGAGAGTTCACACTTAAGTGTTGCGTATGTAGTGTTGGTGTTTTGTGGGCATGTAGTGATGTAGTGTCTTTGGCCTTCCGTCTTCTGGTGTTTTTGCTTTAGCCTTGTCTCTGGACTTTGATTTATGTAGTTTTGAGCTTTGATCCTTCGGTATTCTTCTACCTTTATTTTAAAAACTCTATGTGAGAAAATGATTTTTTAAATCTGACTCTGCAAAGAAATATGCCAAAGTTGCAAGGATTAACAGAATAGCTGGAATATCCTACTAGTCTTTCATCTGGCTTCACTGAGATGGTGATTGAAAGGACATGGAGTAAATGCATATAAGACAAAGTCTCTACAAATACATGGTAAAAAACAGCAAAGGAACAACGCTTTTATTGTTGTTCTTCATCTTGAAGTCACCATGAGCCTTCAAGAATGAACTTTGCTCATACCTCATAATAAGTTCAAGACGGCCCCTTGCGCCGTTTTTAAGCGGAATTATTTGCTTATTGTCGAACAATGCTGTATTAATGGTCATGAATGCTGGATTGTCAACAAACATTTATTAAACTGACAAAGTACTCTTACAATCACTGTCATCCGTTGCCCGACAAAAGCACTAGTGTCTTAGACTATTTGAGTTTACAACATTTAGACAAACGCAGGGCACTCATCCAGTTGATTGTAAAAAAAACTTGGTATTTTGAAATAGTGAGATGTGGGCACCTTAAACAGTTGGTCAAAATTACATTTCAAAATTACAAAAATAAATTCCAAAATTTGAAAGTATAAATAATATATCCATATGAGAAATTATCTCACGAACAGGTACACCATAACTGAAATATATAAAGAGCATACATCTCTCGAACGGGGAATCTTTTACGGACTCAACGGGGAATCTTTATACGGGGAGAATTGGTGCTGCCTTTTGTGCGGCATTGTAAACTGACTGGTGAAGCCATGGATGCTAAATCATTTTTCAAATTTTCATCAAATTTTACTTCTTTCTTGACTACTTTTGGATCATTGCTTTCCATATTATTTGACTTTAATGATGCTGATGAGAGGTTACTCCTTGAAACACGTGTACTGCATTGCGAAATTTTATGCAATTTCGGTATTTTTTTATGCAACTTCGGTATTTTTTGTATTTTGAACCATTGGGCCGATGCCACTGCTGGTGGACCAGAGCTGAGAGGTCCCCGAGGGTATTCACCAGCCCAACAGTCAAACTTGTCTGCCATGAAAATTTTACCTTGCGTGCTATAGAAATTTACTGTTTTTTTTATCAAATTCTAACCAGTTAAAAATACTGAGGCTTTATTCCCAGTATGGCACTCTGTAGATGTCCTTGGTACTTGATTTTTACCCCGTAAATAAAGAAAAGGTCAGATGGATTGGTATGCAAAAAGAGGCTTCAGTTGGCATGTATTTGTGTCTCTAATCAAGATGAATGACTCGTATAAAACATTAACCAATATTCACACATTTTCAACCGCCGTGCGCGGTCCCGGCTTATGAATAGGCCCGCAGCATCCTCTGAGCTTGGAGTATGAGTCTTCCTAACAGAGGCGACACGTTTGCCGTGTGTTGACGACCTGTGTCGGTGGAGGTCGGGATCCTGGTAGTTGAAACACACTACTTTGGCCCTTACTTCATCTAGACTGGCGGTCGAATGGACCCGGTTAGATCAATGGGCTTGTTACGCCAAGCCCTTTAGATTCAATATCTGTAATTTGTACTTAAAACTAAACTTTTATTGATTGATTGATTGATTGAATATTGTTTAACGTCTACTCAGCAATATTTCAGCTATATCAAGACGAGAACAAGTTTGTTGATAAATAATCACTTTGGGGTATGGAAATGGCCATGGGACGGGAAATTCCGACTGCCACTGGAAAAGTAGGGTGAAATCGTCAAGGGCGGGGAATTTAGCCTTGTAGCCGATCACCTACGGACCACCCCAAAAAGAGCTTGCTACAAGGGTTCTTTAACGTGCAGGAAGCGTGGCATTTCTTCCGACACGTGGACCTGAGTTTACATCCCATCCGAAAGATGGGTTGTGTATTTATTAATCCCGCACAACCACGGAATGGGTCCTATTTCTATATCCCGGGACCCTCGGGGTCAGCCTCCGTTTAGGAGGGGTCACACCCCGCAAGCCGGAGATACTGGGTCCTATTTCTATATCCCGGGGTTCCCTCGGGGTCCTCTGTTAGGATGGCTCATACTCCAAGCTCAGAGGATGCTGCGGGCCTATTCTTCAGCCGGAACCGCGCACGGCGGAACTAAACTTTTAAAAGTTTTTCTTATACAAAATATCTAAAGAAGGTGGTGGCTCATGGGTCAATCGTGTAGATGTTATTCCGGAGAGTTTATCGCTGGGTAACCCCTGGCACGATGCTTGTCTCCCTGAAGGGATACGCTGTACGAGTATACTGTCCTTGTATCCCTTATGCTTTCGGTTTATGCTTTTTGACTGGCAATTGGGTTTGGCCGATCTGGCAAATTGCATCATGGTGGACCCGGATTTATTTCCTAGTCAACTTGCGTTGGATATCCACAGTGTTTAAGCATCGCCCTTGTTGGCACTCCGCGGCAGGTGGGAAGCAAAGCAGTGAATTGTTCAATAACGCCATTGAGACACGACAACATAACTGGGGGGGGGGGGGGGGGATTTGGACACAAGTGACGAAGACGAACGTCCATCAAAAATTAGTAATTCTACTATGTTTAGATTCATAGTACTGTAAAGTACTATGGAATCAATACCATTAACCAAAATTTCACCATTTGTTCTTGATCAAACCATCAAAGGCTGTGCTGGACATGTAAAAAATGTAACAAAATTGAGAAATGGATCCATTTTAATAGAAGATGACAGACAGCAACAATCTAAAATCTTGTTGCTGTCTGTCATCTTCTATTAAACTTACAAAGGTTGGTGATATTCCTATAATTTTGGCACCAAATTCAAATTTCAATTACAGTAATGGAATTATTAGACAGGGATGGTGACCCCTCTGACTTACATGTGAATGAAATTTGCAAAGAACTTTAACCGCAAGGTGTAATAGATGTAAAGAAATTCACCAAAAAGGTTGACAATAAAACAATAAATTTAAAAACCTATCTACTTAAGTTTTCCAAACCTTCGGCTCCTAAATCCATACATATTGGTCTTTTTTATTAATTAAGGTTGATAAATATATTCCTTCACCAGTGCGTTGTCTCAAGAGCCAAAAATTTGGCCATGGAAGTAATTCTTGTAGAGGAAACAGCGCTCTTGTAAATGTGGACAAGAGGGCCATGATTTTCAAAACTCTGTAATAGCACTGCAAAGTAAAGTGTTTTAATTGCAGTGGAGAACATATGGAATCCTCTAAAACTGTCCAATTTACATACAACAAAAGAAAATTCAACGTATCAAAGCAGAAAAGCATTGTAGTCACCAAGAGGCAAGACTACAATGTGTCCATTTACTCCAAACATGTAAAAAGTGACCCCCTCAACTCCAAAAATCAATGACAATAATTAAGTCATTCAAATGGAAGCAGACAAAATTTGTGCAAGTACAATATTCTTATTACGTGTGTACATTTACTCCATGCATGTAAATAGCCCCCCCCCAATTTTTCACATGATAAGATGATGATGTACATGTACTTATTTCAAATTATCTCTGATAAGGGTAATCACTTATCCATCTACATGTATATACATGTTCATTACATAAGGTACATGTCTAGTTATTCACAACATGAATCTTTTGACAGATTGTGTACACAAGTCTCCTTTGGGATACACTGACAGAAACCAGGCTTGACCAGAAATAAGACCTAATGCTTGTTTTTAGGAAGTAATACATTAAACAAACTATGCATCCTGAATAATTAAATAATCAAAAATGTTTGTATAATGAAATAACTTTGTAAAATATTAAAAATATTCAACAACCACAATAAATTATTTAATCCAGATTACAAACGCATTAATCTTTTAAAGCACTTGCTAAAACTATAGCGGTCCTCTTCAATTTCAATTTTCAATTTTTTTTGCATAAAAAGAACGGAGTCTATTAACATTTTCACGTACATAAGTTTCATCAAACTGAACATCAATTATTTTGAATTCATTCGGGCTTAGCCAAATAAGGAGTTTGCATTTCCTAAGCCCAGTATAAAACATTGTCAACAGTACTTGTAATTAATATCCCCTTGCTCCTTTAACTTTCAGTTTAAAGTTTTAAGCCATCTTCATTGATTGATTGATCGATTGAATATTGTTTAACGTCTACTGAGCAATATTTCAGCTATATCAAGACGAGAACAAGTTTGTTAATAATAATCACTTCGGGTATGGAAAGGGTCATGGGACGGGAAATTCTGACTGCCACTGGAAAAGTAGGGTGAAATCGAAATCGATCACCTACGGACCACTAAATAGAGTTTGCTACAAGGGTTCTTTACCGTGCAGGAAGTGTGGCATTTCTTCCAACACGTGGACCTGAGTTTACATCCCATCCGAAACCACGGACTGGGTAATATTTCTATATCCCGGGGTTCCCTCGGGGTCAGTCCCGTTCAGGAGGTCGTACCCCGCAAGCCGGAGATACTAGGTCCTATTTCTTTACCCCGGGGTTGCCTCGGGGCACCACCTTCATTCATGAACACATATTTATTGCTGGAAAATACTTCTTCTAATGTTTTCCACATTGACTTCGGAAATGGACATTTGATTTCCAAGACAGTGTCACCATTTATTATTCCATCTTGACTTGCAGATAGCCATGTTTCTTCGGTTGAAACAAAAATTCCTTTTTCAACAACATTTTGTCCATTTTATAATAAATATTCCTTTGCCTTAATTTCATTTTATTGACCATGGTAATCTATTCCGGACAACTTTGGATGTAAATGTTCTCGCATGAAGTTAGTGGGATCTGTTGTGTCCTTGACAGGAACTTTACTAGCACTACTAGCAGTTAGTCTAATTTTTCGGGCATCTTTCCACAACAAATTTTTGCTCTGGGAAACTGTTTCCTCTAATTAAGGTCTTTCCCGACTCCAGTCGGAAAGACCTTTTAGTTGATTGATTGATTGAATATTGTTTAACGTCTACTCAGCAATATTTCAGCTATATCAAGACGAGAACAAGTTTGTTGATAAATAATCACTTTNAGCAGTTAGTCTAATTTTTCGGGCATCTTTCCACAACAAATTTTTGCTCTGGGAAACTGTTTCCTCTAATTAAGGTCTTTCCCGACTCCAGTCGGAAAGACCTTTTAGTAATTCTTCTGATTATTATTATTATTATTAAACACGGGAGAGACACAAGAAAATACACAGTAGACTTGTCTTGTGTGCTCAATCGTTTCTTTCAAATCTTTATTAAGTGTTGCTTTGAAATCCTATTGATTCCATTTGTCGTGTGAATAAGCTTATACATTTAACAGATTATGCTTAGTATTAAAGAGCTTTTAATCCATACTTCAAGTTTGTGGCTACAACATCTCGATATATTATTAACGGCATCAAATATATCGGTACCAAACAATACAGTAATGTCTTGAAAATATTGGTTTAACCTGGATATAAACTGTAAAGCATGGTACTGTACCTTACCGATTTCGATGTACGTGAAGATATAGAGACTACGTGTTCTAATAGTTTAAAAATGTACTCTGCAAGAACAGTCGGATATATATTTTTTCATTTCATTTTTTTCCCTTTGCCACATTCTATTTTCAATCTTAAAAGAGCTTTTGGCAATATTTTTTATTTCAGAAATGGAGTGACAAATAAATAATAAATCTGCAATAAACCTGAAATAAACAAAGAAAAATGGGATAGTAAATAAATAAGAAAAAGACATAATAGGTACAAATGAAAAAAAAAATCAGTACAAATGCAAAACACCACAATTAACAGGTTTGCAATTGAGTGGCCTGCCATAGGTTTAAAATGTAAAAATTTCATGTCAGTGCACGGTACTAATACTGTAACAGTTAAACTGACGTTTCTCTTGTTATGTTTTTATATTTTACACTCTTGTTTTACTTGTATAAAGCTAAAACGGTTTAATATTGATTTTTCATATATTTATAATAAAATAAATAATAAAATACTAAACAGTTCTTGCCACAATATAGCTGAAATATAAATAACGTTGGCGTAAACAATCAATCAATCAATGAGTGTACGGTACTGGACAATCCACCATTTCGTCATCTAGTGCTTCCATGGCTTCCTGGTTAGTAACCGTGGTACTCCTTAAAACACGTGTACAGTAAAGCTAAATTTACTGTTTATTTATATGAAACTTGGGTATTTTTGTATTCTAAACGGATAATATAATGTGGGCCCATGATTGGTTTTTAATAAACTTTGAACTTTGTAACTACACCTAAGGAACGAGGAGAAAAGGAACACCAGTGTTGTTCAACGAAAACAAGGCACAACAGTCACAAACCGGCATGGCCAGTGACTTTGGTAGGTTAAAAAGATAAAGTTAAAAAAAGAACTCTCAAGATAATAAATTTTCTGCCATGAGCATTTAAATATATACCCAGATTTGTGATCGCTTATGACATTTGTTTTTAAGTCTGTTGAAAAAGAAAGTAGGAAGTTCATATTTTGCCTGTCAGTCGATTACATTTGCATACTTATGTCTTTGCAGTATTCCTTGCATTACAAGGCCTTACTTACAGAGATTACATTGGAATACCGAACTATTTAAAGGCTAGGGAATAGTCAAATTGATGATTAATAGCTTCTAAGTGTTCCGTCTTAGAAGTCATGTTTGACTAAATCCAGGGCTCTATTATTCTATAGTCTGATAGGTCGTTAATATTAAACACGGGAGAGACACAAGAAAACACACAGTAGACTTGTCTTGTGTGCTCCATCGTTTCTTTCAAATCTTTATTAAGTGTTGGGCCTATTACATATCCTATGAATCTTTGGAAACGGTTGTCTTTGAAATTAAAAGGGAATACTTTTTTTACATATTTTTCAATATTGCTTTGAAATCCTATCGATTCCATTTGTTGTGTGAATAAGCTTATACATTTAACAGATTATGCTTAGTATTAAAGAGCTTTTAATCCATACTTCAAGTTTGTGGCTACAACATCTCGATATATTATTAACGGTATCAAATATATCGGTACCAAACAATACAGTAATGTCTTGAAAATATTGGTTTAACCTGGATATAAACTGTAAAGCATGGTACTGTACCTTACCGATTTCGATGTACGTGAAGATATAGACTACGTGTTCTAATAGTTTAAAAATGTACTTTGCAAGAACAGTCGGATATATATTTTTTCATTTCATTTTTTCCCTTTGCCACATTCTATTTTCAATCTTAAAAGAGCTTTTGGCAACATTTTTTATTTCAGTAATGGAGTTACAAATAAATAATAAATCTGCAATAAACCTGAAATAAACAAAGAAAAATGGGATAGTAAATAAATAAGAAAAAGACATAATAGGTACAAATGAAAAAAAA
>MJUU01046370.1:84401-114994 GCA_002080025.1 Modiolus philippinarum | reverse complement strand
AACTGTTTTATATGAAAAGGGACGCGTGAAATTATCCCTCCGTAAATTGTATGGTTGCCATCACGAGGTTGCTGACATTTGAATTTCTTGCAACTTGTGTCTATACAGTAGACTAGATATATAGCATTGAGTTGTTTCATCGAAACCATAGGACTACGATATAACTTTAGTCATATAATTTCTTATATGTTGGGTAACAAATGAATAGCAGGAACACTTATCCTGCCGAATTTCCCGGTCTCATTTCTTGGGAAGATCATGTGAATTTCCCATCTATTTTCTCATGGTTGCACATGTAGATATTGAATGAATAATAAAGTTGAATGTCAATTCACTTCCCTTTCTTGTATTTTGCCTTTTAATTCAAATGACAAAACAAATTTTCTTTCACTCTGACAAAAATAAAGAAAATAATCTTTTGGATTACACATAATGATACTTAATTGTAGCATGTAATAGGGTCTGTAAGTCTCGTCATGTGACACCGAGAAATCACGATAAAATTGTAATTTGAAAACGTTTCCCGCTAAAATATGACGTTTGAGGATTATGACGTTCCAATTTTTTGTTTAAAACGTCATATAGTTTTGTTAAAAGCAACCTCCGGGTACAACTTATGTCCCCGGAAGTTTCAAAATTGGACGAGAATTACAGACCCTATTGTAGTTTTCCGCCATTGCAGATGTTTTCTGTAATTCCTATTTTTTTTATTAATGCTTAACAAATTCACCATTTTTTTTTACTTTTATTTATGTATAATTTATCTTTTTGACAATTTGGTATACATATAGAAAAAAGTAACTATATCATTACTATATAAATAAGGATTAAAACATTTGCCATATTTCTCTCCTTATGACCCTTTTCAAGATACATTTGAATGTATGGGATGTGGTTTCTGGTTCTGTGCTTTGTGTCTGTCTGGCGTCATTGTTTTTGTGTCTAACGTCATTGTTTTCTGTGTTCTCGTTTTTGCCCTGTCTTTGGACTTCGATTTTTGTGAATATCTCCCCTTTGTTCCTTCGGTATTCTACTGCCGTTGTTTGAATAAAAGAGTATTGAATGAATCTGTAGATTTTTCAAACAAATCAAATATATTTCTTGGTTTGGATCCAAGAAAACGAGTTTAACCCCACCGCAATTTTTGCGCCTGTCCCAAGTCAGGAATATGTTGGTCATTGGCTTGTCCTTGTCTTCTTATAAAATTTTAGTTTCTTGATATTTGGGTTATTGGATGTGGTTTGTTTCCATTGATTTATTCACTTTTTACCTTTTCGGGGCCATTTAGGCCTTACTATATGGTGTGAGGTTCCTCACTGTGTTGAAGACCATGTGGTGACCCCTAGATGTTTTGTTTTTTTGTCGTTTTAACCTGGATATGGGATGTTGTCTCCTTGACATTTACCCCATTTCCTTTCTTTTTCATATTGAAATGATCTGGATATCGAATATTATATACTTATATCCAATTAAATAAATAAAAGTAAATTAGGTTAAAACTAATTTTGACCGCCAAGGTTTTTTGTGGTGTTTCTGTATCTTACTTTTGAAAGCAATTCAGAAAAGATATTCTTAAGTGGTTCTTCCAAAGTTTCTCCAAGCTTTTCTTATCCTGTAGCATTGACGGTTCACTCGGCCGGTTTAAAAAGACCATCGTGCCAAGGATAAATGTGCTTTTAAGGATGTTTGCTGCTCAATTTTAAAATAACAAGAATTTTAATTAAATGTGATTTTTGGTTAGAAAATTGAAAAATAAGTAATTTAGGCCAAAAAAATTGATAGGTTACCGATGTCATTTTTGAGATACAAGTGTTTCAAAAAATGGCGGGAAACTGAACTCCTTTGTATTTTTCATAGGTTTAACATGAGCAATGCTTATTCAATAAAGAATGTGGCAAAATAACGCCAATTGAATAAAATTTTGTCAGAATGCTTCAAAAGATGTATAAAATGAAATTATGGAAAAAAATTAGGGGTTCACCAGGCAAAATGTAATAAAGCTTTTAAATGAATAAAACAAGAGAAATCCGAAAATCTGACAGAAATTCATAAACATGACCAGCGAACATCCTTAAGTGTGATTATATCTTTGGCTTGACCGGCGGTTAAAATGTACGTAAAACAAGACAATAACTATTATAGTGATTACTTTATCGTAGTTGCACAATACTTTGCAAAAGGTGTTTATCCATTGACAACCCTATTAAGCTGGGTAATGTTTAGGTACGGGTAAATGAAAAACTGTTCCTAAACATTATCCTGAACCGGGACAAAACAAAATGCTTTATTTATTTAAAGAGGATTACAAACAGCCCGAAGGCTACAAAGTTGCTCTCCTCGACATATAAAGACAAGACAATATAATATAAGACAAAATACAACCTATCACTCACACACTCACAATTCCAGTACAATATTTACAATTCATGTTTAATTAATAAGTTATGTAAAACGTTTACTCTTTTCAATAAATTCACAAACATATTCTAGTAACAGCTTGTTGTCGTTCATTGAGAAGTCATCTTTTCAAAATTGAAATATTTTTACCAAAATTGACCAAGCATGTTTTTAAAAGTTAACAGGTTCACATTGGACAGAGTAGAAATTTTACTCTATCAAAAAACAAAGATCTTATATTTTCATATTTATCACAATAAATAAAAAAAAAATGTTCAGTAGTTTCTGGTTTTCTAGCATTACATCTATTACAGAGTCGAGAGGGAATTAAGATATAGTTATATAAATGATCATTTAAGCCACTTAGCCCAAGACGAATACGGGTATGATTAATTTTTCCTAAACCATAACCCAAAGAATAAATCTTTCTATAATTGCTTTCACAGAAATATTTTTTAATCTTTTCTTTAAAAACATTGATGGAGACTGTTAATCTAAGATCAGTCGGGATCTTATTCCCTTCCCTGACTGAGGAAGGAAATTAAGATGATGAGAATTTAGATGTACGTCCATGTAAAGGTAAAATTTTATCCATGCGACGTAGATTATAATTTTCTGTGTTATGATTCACTAAAGGACAGCAATCAGATGAATATTTTGGACAATCATTATTTATGATTTTGAAGAGAAAGACAATTTTATGTATTTTACGTCGAATATATAAAGGGTATAGATCTAGTTCATTCAACAAATCTTTGTGTCTTGTTATACGACAAGCACCTGTCGACAGGATTGCTGCTCTCCTTTGAACTTTTTCTAGTAAATCACTTTCATTTACAGTACAATTATCATAAAGTATATCACAGTAGTCTAAAATAGGAAGTATCATAGTTTTTCTTAACATGTTCTTGGTAACAATCTTTTCATCCTTAACATAATGTCCAATCTTTTATTTGATTTTTTGCAAATGGAAGTTATATGTTTCTCCCATGATAAATTCTCTTGTAAAACTAAACCCAGATGTTTGTGTTCAGGTACCCGCTTTAGTATAACCCCATCTAAAATAAGATCATCATTTATAACTTTTTTGGTTGAATTAGTAAAAATCATATATTCAATTTTATTTGGGTTAAAAGTAACTCTCCACTGCGAGGCCCATCTGCTTAATCTTGTAAGATCATTATTTAACACATTTAATGAGTTGAGATTATCAATAACTATTATCAGGGTTGTGTCATCAGCAAAAAGCTTCATTTGACTTTCAATATCATGATTTATATCGTTAACATACACTAAAAATAACAGAGGACCTGCATTAGTGAATTTTAAATTTGAAATTTGCCATTTATCACAACTTTCTGAGATCGATTCAACAAGTAATTTTCAATAAGATTTATCAAAACATTATCAAATGTTATTGAAAATAAGAAATTTCTTTACATTTTTTTCAACCGGACTAAACCAATTTTACCCGAACTCCAATTACCTAAACCGTTCGCCGAGAACTCAGCTTAATAGTGGTGATTGAGACGGAGAAAAAATATCGTGGTGTATTTAATTCATTAGTACAAACATAAGTTAACGGTTAAAAGAGCATACAATACTGTAGGACGTTAGATAAAATCTTACTCAAATAAATTTACATAGGATTACATAGTGACTCTTTAGTAAACTTCAATAGAATGCCCCTTGAATGCAAGGTTCAACGAGGACATGACTTTACACATGTGCACTGCATAGACAAAAACAAAATTAGTAAAGCGAAATTCTTGTGAACTTTCTTCAAATTTGGAACACTTTTTTTCCAACTTTTTTTGGCAGCGAAGGCTACTTGGAAAAGACGTAATTTGTCAACTATGCATGGATATCTACTATAATATCAAGTTTCCTTAACTTTAGTCCATCCCTCTCCGAGTAAACGCAAGGTTAAAAGAATTATAGAAAAAAATCCAGTGCACAAAACAAGCGAAATCGCCCAAAAGACCATCAAATCACAATCCGTGCATTATAAGTTATCATGCATTGAACCAACTAATATTATTTAGATAGTGTCGAAAATCGTTGAACGGCAAGCGACCTTCAGGTCGCGCCGTTCAACCATTTTCGACACTATCTAAATAATCATGTTAGTTGGTTCAATGCATGATAACATTTTTGTGCGGTTATGCTAACCACAGTTTGCATTTAACTACGAAAACGATAATTACAAAATGACCTACATTTATCTACACGATTCTAAAAATAAACACTATACCAACTGACAGCGTAACATGAACAATACACAACAATACACAACTGAGTGATTTATTGATTTTTGAAGTTGTATAAAGATTGTACCAGCAAAATAACGTTTTCAAAATACACTGTTACATTACGTAGAAGTAAATATGTTTATTTATCTATGCTTACTGCATATTTGTTAATGTGAAACACTACTTTATCACGATTATTGATTTTCTTGTTGTGTATGGCGGACATGGTTATTTAGCAGGTGGTTAATCAGCCAATAGAATCCAAGTTTACATCCGCATAACCGTACAATATTATTTTTGTTTTCACCACTTTAAACAAATAACAAATTTCTGCATTCATCTATTACTATAGCAAAAGAAGCAATGTGGAAAATTTCAAAGCTAAAAATCGTTTTAGGCAATTGTCCTATAAATTTTCATCCAATTTGGAAAAAATTTAATTCTCACTTTTAACTTGTCAATGGCAACGGCTGCCATTTTAAACATTTTTTCTCTGGACTTTGATTTATGTAATCTTGTGCTTTGTTCCTTCGGTATTCTACTGTCGCTGTTTTGGTCTTAAAATCTTTTCCATGTATGATTCCTGTAACTTTCAATCCAACATTAGAGCACTTTCACTTTTGCTGCTTTGTTACAATTACATGGCAGCAGCTGAAATTTTGAAAATTCCAAGACTTGTTTGCATGGGTATTTTATATGCTGTCTAGTGTCATTAAGTTTGACCTATCCATCTCCAAGAAAACGTTTCTGTGATTTAACAAGTAATAACTATACAAAAGTCTCACAGACGAACTCGCATATCTGATTCCTAAGCACTATGAAACCCTGTTAAAAATATGCTCATACATATTTCTGAAATCAAAACAAAAACTTGAATCTAAAGTAAGTTTGTGTCAAATATTAGTATGTTTGGTGGTTTAATTTTGACATTTCAAGTGCATAAGACCTTGAAGTGAATTGGTTAAAATTTTCTTTTTTACTATAATGATTCATGAAGCTAGTTATTATCTGGTGTGGTACAATTTTTACATTTCCAGTGTAGACCTTGACGCTAAACTGGTTGCAAAATTTCCTACAATGATTCACGAAGCTAGTGATCATACACTTTGAGATATAGAATTTTATAAAACATCAAAATTCTGTTTTCACTTAGGA
The DNA here is from genome assembly GCA_002080025.1 of Modiolus philippinarum. NCBI lineage: Eukaryota > Metazoa > Mollusca > Bivalvia > Mytilida > Modiolidae > Modiolus > Modiolus philippinarum. The sequence continues at coordinate 109,190 of MJUU01046370.1, read as the reverse complement.
TTCTATAGTAAACACCACCTCTTTATGAAGCCCTGAGTATGCCTTAAATGTTATAATTGATATGTAGGACAACAACTATATACAGGTATTAAAATAAACAACAAAAACAAGAATATTTTTTTAAAGTTCGCTGTCAACCTGTTGAATGAAACGGTACAATGTAATGCTGAGATTCTGATGAAGACATTTTTTCTGAAATAAAAAAAAACAGTAAAATTTTGAACACAGGAATACTATGACACATGAAATAACAGCATGTGATGAAATAATAATGGAGTAACCGTTTGATTTAAAAGGGGAGGCGAAGAAGGGGGCTTGAAAGGAACATCTTATCTTCAGTTGGACAATTTTTTCATGCAATTTATTTTTACTTTCCCCCCTGGAAACAATTTTGTTTTTTTTTCTTTTTTTTTTCTTTTTATTTTTGTTTGTTTGTTTGTTTGCTTTCTTTTTCTTTTGTATTTTGTTTTTTTTTTTTTGGTTTGCCTCAAATGTTTTTTTCTGCTTCCTCCTCTCTTGCATTTTTCTTAACAATATTCTGAATTTGTTTCCTTTTTTTTTAAATTCCTTCATACTGCCGGTTCAAACATCAAAACTTCAATTGGTCGCTCCCTAAATAATCTAATCTAATGCATACAAAGATGTGTAATATAATATAATACAAAACATAGTAATGGTGAAATACAACGAAATATGTATTACTTATCTTTTTATTTATTTTTTTAGTTTCTTTTTAAGTTGAAGGACTTTACATTAGACTCTTCTGTCTGAACATACAAAAGAGCTTTACATGGGTTTAGTGGCAATCAACTTACTTGCAAGTTTGAAGAAAAATATGCAATTTTATTCCATTGGTATAATTCTGAAACGTTTCTGTGTCCTTCCTTTTTTGCCTTTTTGACATATCTCTAAATTGAAATATTTATTTTATGTGTCTTATGTCCCTACGGTATTTTACAACCTTTTATCAAATTATCTTTGGATTACTTTTTTGCATCACAGAATAAATTTTGAATAAAGAAAACAAAAAGAAACTTGTAAAATTTTAAAAATATACTTACTTTGTCGTCTTTTTACTACATATATACCACATCCAACATTAACAATAACAATAACTGCTAACACTCCTGATATGGTATATAATGCTACTAGTATGTTTGTTTTGTCCTTCTGTCTGTAAAAATAACAGTGCATATTTCTTTTATTATTTAATATCAGAGCATCATTAAAGGTGAACAAACATACATGTACCAGGTAATACTTGGGGAATTAATGCCAACTTTGGAACTCGTGAAAATGAATACATAGTTCAATTTAAGTATTTTAAATTCTCAAATGCTGTTGAGTTGCTAAAGGACACTGCTGCAATGGAAGGGGATATTTTGCGCTCCACAAAAACCGGTTTTACTCACCATTTCTTTCGAAATGCTTGTGCCAAGTCAGGACCATTGCGGTCGGCAATTTTGCAGTGGTTTTCCGCAGGCTTTGTCTTTTTGCCTCTTGATCTTTGGCTTTTCAAAATTCTCTTCTTAAAATTTTGTTATTATCCCTTTTATTATCCCCCCCTCTTTAACGAGCGTTAAAAAGTGATTATGGTGTCCTTCCATCCGTCCGTTCGTTCGTTGTCCGTCCGTCCGTTCATTCGTCCGTCAATTCGTCATAGGGGTACATACTTTGTAGTGACAACTCCTTCAACCACTCAGTGGAATTCAATGAAACTTTCACAGAATGTTCAGTACATATTGCCATTGTGCATCATCTATTTTAAAAAATAATTATATATTGTGATTTTGTATTTTTCTGGATCTTTCATTTCTGAATTCAGATGGGGAGCGGGATGTATATTTTAGTGAGCTTTGCTCACATATTTCTAGTTGCATTTGTACTTACTGATACTCCTTTCCAAAAAAGAAAAAAAAATCATAGCCTACAATCGACGAGACTCTATCACAAAAAACTAGAAAAATGTGAGCAGAACTCAATAATATCATACCCCTTCTCCTCCTAAAAAGATCGAATCAAATTTTTAATAAATGATGCACAAGGGCAATGCATACTAAACATTCTGTGAAAGTTTCATTGAATTCCAGTGAGTGGACTAGAAGGAGTTGTCGCTACAAAGTGTGTACCCCTATGTCTGTCATCTTGGATAAGGTCAGACAACTTGTTCAAATAAGTGCATTCCTTGACATGCTGAACATTTATTCAATTTAAACTTGACTTTATCAAATTGTTTTCGGGATATAAGACAAAAGGTATAAAATAAAAAAAAAATAATGACAAATAAAGGGCAACAACTCCTTTATGGGTATTTGGATTTTCCTCAAATTTCCATATGGGTAGATCTTAATATGCTAAAAATTTCTGCAATTGCGACTTGATGGTCACGGATGCAAGCAGAACATCTTGTGGATATCCTCTATAACGTAAAGAATGTAAGTTACGTCGCAGCTTTTCTGGAATTTTAATCAGTTTCTGGCATTTTTATCAACATTTCTGAACGAATGTCGCCATCAAGCAAAGGGAATTCAGTAATAGTGAAACTAAAATTGTCCCTTTTATCATATATTTTAGTTCTTATTTTACCAGAGTAAATAATGATTGGTATATTCAGAAAAGGGTAGTATTTGGAATCATTGTTAGCTTTATTTAATTGCAATCCTTGTGGGTAAATGATGTGTACATAATCTAAAACTGGAGGTGGTCAATAGTAAGGATATCGTGAATACACCTGCTTTTATCATTGTAAATAGAAATAAGTTTATCACTGTTTTGCATTGTTCTGTTTTGAAATTTTTTCATGGGCTCGTTCGTAACAACACAGAAAAAAATCTGCAATTATAAGTGCAGAATGTGCACCCATGGGAATACCTATGTCCTGTTGATAAAAAGTGGTGCCAAAACGAACAAAAATGTTGTCCAAGAAAAGATTGAGTGCATGAATCATATCATCACATGTCCAGGAACAATCATTATTGTTAGTAATATTAGAGAAGAATCCTTGCTTTTTGTTAGAACAAATGAATTGCAGGCCAGAAAGGTTAAAAGACCATTTAATAAGTTGGCCCAATTTGGTTTAAACAATTTATGTGGAAGGTTTTTACAAAGTGTACAAAAATCATAAACATTGGTACCATATTTCTTCCCTTCTGAACAACTGTTATATAACGTTTATTCTGTAAGGAACAAATATAGACAATAACAGTACATTGACTTGACATAAATGCAATATAATGATGAGGTATAGAAACGTGGGAAAATGCGAGTCCATGGCGAGCATTTTCACCGTTTCGAGTCGAATCCTTATATGCGTCTATGTCAAGTCAATGTACTATTATTGTGTTTAAACTCCAAAACAACAAACTGAATTTAAAGTTAATTTCATCATCGAAAATAATGATTTAAAAAGTGACGCGGACGTCGTTTGCTCGGTATGAATCCATGCTTTCTTGCCACGTCATTTAACAATTTCTACGGAAACATAATTTTGACGTCATTGACAAGGCGTTATACGGTCAGTGACTTTATATCACGTATGTTTTACTTAGTACACACATTAGAGAGGTTGCAATATAAACTTTCCATTGGAAAATATATTCTCTTATGATTTATCCTTTTGGGAAAAAAATGACAGAACTTGTGTTCCGTGACAATTCGACCCCCTTTTGACATCTTGTTTCTCAAAAATGCAAATGTTAATCTAAATACATTCGCGAACTACAGCTGCAAAAACTTATAAGCCATAAAATAAAACGAACTCCATCGCGGTTCAATCTGTTTTTTTCCTCTTATTCTGAAATGGGTGTGATCGAAAACATGGTAACTTCCACAGATCATCATCTAAAAATTCTTTTACGATCTGTATACTAGAACCAAAGATGTACTTGTCACAGACGTCTATGATGCCGATGACGACAATGAAGCCCACTACATACAATAAAATGACCTGACAAGTTTTCGGTCGTAGCAAAAAAAAAAGTTGTGTCAACACACAAATGCAAATGTTATCGGTGGTGCGAAGTTACTAGCTACAACATTCAATGCGACGATGGCGACAAATAAAAAGAGACTGCCAAAAAACTTGAAATATAAAAAAAACTGACAACCTCGATAGTCGTAAGCCCCTGTGCTAAAAATTAATTAGAATATGTTCGATCTCACGTTTTCAGTTTTGTGGCGTTCTTGTTCATGTGTTCATTAAGTTCGGTCATTTGTTTAGTCTTTGTCATGTTGTTTAAATTTGTGTTTAATTTGAATTGCCTTTTTTTAATTTAATAATTTTCCCTTTCTACCTTTTGCTTTGGTATTCGTTTGTCGCTGTATTTAGATTTTTTTTCTATGGTATCTCATACTTTGTGACATTCCAAGATAGCTAAGTTTGACTTTTCTATAAAGAAAAACAATAAAACAAATCGATCCGCAGTTTTGAAAAACAGTTTAACAGCTTGCAACTGGAGAAAATTTACATTGGTTCTATAAATTTCTCAGGAATAGATTCAATAAGAGCAAACAGAGTCACAGGAAAATGTAACGATATTTTAAAGGGTTTTCATGGACTTGTATTCTAGAAGTGATTTTACTTTATAACTACAAGTACACTTGATAAAATTCTACAGTGCGTTTGTTTGATTAAAACAAGGTTAAATCTTTTTAACGAAATCAAATTGTTGTTTGGAAAAACTGGGTCAATTGTAAACGATTCCGATGAGAGGTCTTCGCTATCAGGCTTCAAATTTAGAAGTACGTCGGGTGGTGCTACAACGTCCCCTATTGCTTTATTGGCAATTCACTACGACATATACTTTCATCAAAGGTTCATAAAGCATTCTTCATAGACTTTTTTTGCAATTTGCGTAGTCCGGTATTTATGACGTTGCGCTCTAATCCGTGACTTCACGAGAACGACATTCCAGATTCGGCGGCGTTGTTATCTGCCCTTGGTATTGTATCGTATCCCCTTAAATTCGTATAAAAGTAATAACAAATCTCAGTATTTCACATTCTTTTTTTAAAAAGATGCAAGAGATATTACGTATTACGTACTTTGAAGGAATATGTGATCCTACACAAGAATATAACTCTTCATCGTTTATCTTTGATGGTATTTCTGTCATCATGATTGCCTTTACCTTGTCCATATTAAGTGATAATTCTTGGCCATGTTTCTTTTCTCCAATCTAAAATAATATTTCAATCAATAATCAATCTAATTTTTTTGGCACAGAGTTTGTCTGAACTAGCAATATAAGACACAAGTACTCACATGATATCAAAATTAAACTAAAATTAACAGTAACTTCGGTATTCTGTTATCTTTTTCTCCTGAGCCGATGCCTCTGCTGGTTGAATGTATTCACAAACCCAGTAGCCAGTACTTCAGTGCAGGCCCGAAAACCGATTTTATTTGGAAACTTGCAATATAAAATTTAACAAAATTTTGTTTACAACTAAGGAATATCTCCCTCTTGCATAGCTCTGTCCTTAGCTTATTTTGGCTTTAATTTTTAGATCTTACTGGTAATTTGTTCTCTATCAGCTTTCACAAATATTTCGGTATATGGATTTCCAACTGTTTTATTTTGATCTGCACTGAAGAGACATAAATTGTTGAAATGTGCATATGCAAGAAAAAATTAACAGTAACTTCGGTATTTTGTTATTTTGTAATACACATGTACTAATCATTTGAAGATTGTGATGATAGAATGAAATAATTAATATATCCGAAGTTGAAAATCCATTAACAAGTCGCTTTGTATGAAAAAAGCTGCTTTTACTCAAAGAATGTGAAATTTTACGTGAAACACAAATCTCTTTTTTTTTCGCGCGAATGTGTGCAAAATCTAAAGTGTTGAAACCCGTTACATATTTTAAGAAAGGATATGGAGTAAATGACATGAGACCATAACACATATGTTAACTCCAACTGCAATAATTTTAATGAGCTGTATGGTCATTTCGGCAATTTATTCCTCATCAGCAGCACTAAAACCCAAACAAAGGAAATCCATAATTTCAAAAAATGTTTAAAATGCATCAAACCAAACGAAATCCGTATAATCAGTAATATCAAGTATAGCTAAGGACAAAACTACGATGGAGCGAGTTAAGCCTTTGGTTTTAGAATTAACATTAATTTGGATAATAGTAATTGAACAAAGTGTACACATGATATATTATCTAATATAAAAATAAAGAGCATACATCTCTACCACGGGGAATTGTTTTACCTATATATATAAAGAGTGGTTTTTTTTGTATATAGAATTGTTTGTATCTTTCTGGAAACTTTATGTAAATATAGTTTCTACAACGAGAACTAAGTTGATTATGGAATTTTTCACATCGAGTTAGATAAGTTTTGCAAACGTTTGAATACGAGGCTTGCTGAGTTTTTAAACATTTGAAAATGTATTTAACAAGATGTAAGAAATTCCATAACAAACGTGTTTAAGTTGTAGAAAATACTTCTCTAATGGAACAATGTAAAACACCGAGGATTATGTTCGGAATAGATTTGGCGGGAAATCTAATATGAGTTGTTCTCTCTCTAGAGATGAGAAATATTTTTATATCGGTTAAATTTGCTAGAAATTAGAAAAAATGAATAACAATGGTTTGTATTTTAAATGTATTAGAATTTTCCAGAGAGTTGAATTATAACATCTATAACCCTAACGCTGGCTTTTGCTAGTGCCAGTACCAAGTCCGGCTGTCCCGAGTTCCTATCGTCGTTTACGTTTGTCTTTGATCTTTTTCTTGTAAAGTTTCCATGTGAATTGTGACTTTTGTTTTTTGAAGTGGTCATTGAAATACTTGTAAGTTATCTGTAGGCTGTTTGGATTCTAGATATAAGAATATCACTACTTTATTTTTACAGCGGATAACTTTTATTTCATTCAAATTACTGGGAAAAAAGAAATAAAGGAAATACTATAGGGACAAATACAGGATCAATGTTCAGTAAAAACTGTGTAGACATACTAGAAAAGTAAAGCACTTGAAAATTGGGTTTGTATTTATCTGACGTGTTTGTGCTTTACAATCTCTTTGTTGACAGGCACCAACTCCAGGTCAGGTTTTATAGGGCTGTTATTTTTATTCTGACCATTAAGGGGTACAATTTTCCTGTGAATTTCCACCTGCTTTGTCTTTTGCCTCTTGGACTTTTGGTCTTTATGATTCTGTTCGGTACTTTTGTTATTGCTCCCATTTACAAATTACGTCCCTTTACTTCTGACAAAATGACTTGTATGGAGTAAAGACGACTGCCTTAATATTGATATGGAAAAAAACAATATAAATTTAATAGAAGGATAATATCGACTCCATTTTCTGATTTTCTTATTAACTGACAAATAGAAAAAATACCTATTTCTTCTGTTGCACATTTGTTGTGATACCTACCGGAAAAGGGGACAACTAGAAATTACCTTACGTTTCGATATGGTCCCCACTAACAAAAATCTGGAAAGGTATTGAGTAGGTGTTATTATTCAAGTAGAATTACAAAATAAAAGAGTGTATTTTACTGTTCCTGGGACTGTTCTAACGGGAAAAGGCACTAATTACTAGGTCATTCCCGCCAAAAATGGTGAATAGGGTCTACTCTACTGAAAGATGTCTAAGGGATGATTTATAACATATTATCATACAAAAGAAAGATTTTTAAAATATTTGGCTTCAAACGGAACCTTTAAGCGGGAAAATGCCCTTGTAACAATTTAAATTAAAAACTAAATGACATTACTTGATAATAAATAGTGTGTTATGTTATAAAATGTTACTAAAATCGTTTATACGCAAGGATATGCAAAAGATATTTACCTCACTATATTTCATATCTTCATCTCTATCTGCCATATAAATAACGTATCCAACAACACCGCTGCCATATTTATCAAATATGACGTCATCCCCATCCTTTAAGTCAATATTGAATTTGACGTTTAAAATTGTGTCCCTTACTGTTTGTGTCCTCGATACGTATTCATGACAGAGAGTATCATTTTCAATGTGACAGAGCTCTTTAAATGCACTGCTTGTACCTTTTAGGAAAATCTTTACAGAGTTGACGACAAATGGCGTCCACGCATCGAATTTGAAATCGTCCCCAGGCAAAACGTCATTATCAGAGCATTTGTGGGAATAAGTTTTATCGAAACTCCATGGAAGATAACAATCTAGTCGCGCTTGGAAGAAAGAGTTTAAGAAAGGGTCATTTTCTACGCAACCTTTCATTATAGATGGCTTCATATTACTCAAATAATCTCTAAACGCCTCTTCTTCCCAAGGCAGTTCCTGAGCAATTGAAATACTGCCAACAAACTTCCAATTACTTTTAATGTTATCCAACCGTTTTCCCCAAGAATCTGAAGCCAAAAATCGAAACTGTGTCCTCTGAAATTCATCAACACTGTTCATACTGGTTGCGAACTTTGGTGCAACATGTGATCGTATAAACACAAAAACAAGTCTGGCATGTTCCTTTTTCATTAACTCTTCAAAAACCCAGTCGTAATTATTGTCTTCTCTTTCAGGCACGGAAATATTGCCAGCAACGCAAATATTGTTATCTTTTGCCAACTTGAATGTCAAATCTCTGCCATTCTCACCAAATTCCCCCTCACTATAGACGATTTGAATAACATTTGCTTCGAGTTTTTTCGTTATTTCTATCATGAGTTCAACCGCTTTGTTTAAAGGTGATGATATTCGCATAAATGTTGGAAACAAATTATTATCACCCAGAACAGATGAAGCCGAACAGCAACCAACCTAAAAAGGTAAAATGATGCTAATTTATGTATTCACAAATATTGATATTATTCTTGATTTTCATAATACGTGTATAGAAAGTATATAAAGAAGCGAAATATGCGATTGTCTAATTTCATATCAGTTCATAGAAAGAACCCGGATAAGATATATAGTGGACATTTAGCCAATAAGTAGAGAATGTGTCAACTATAAAGCACTCCTTGCTATGTATGTTTCACAGGAAATAATGAGTCATTTTTGTACATTTCTATTGTCCATTTTTTCAAGCTAGCTACAACTGAGGGAACTATAGAATTATTTTTGTAATTTTTCGTTTATTATTTCGGGTTTTGTTAGGTCATTATTTGCCATGTGTCTTGAAAATTGTTAGAAATGCGATGTACAATTCATTCACGTTCTTCGTTAACTTTTCCCCCACTTGATACTCCCTGTACCACTTTAAAAATTGTACACTCAGAAATTCTTAATGTCTAAATAATGTTAAGGATGATCACTCCTCAAGTTTATTGTATCAAGGATATAAAATTATCATTTTTATTTATCAGAATATGGATCATACATAATTTTAGCAAAAAATATTGATAGTTCAGTGTGGCCGTTTTTGAGATTTAAATGCCTTTTAATTTTGGCGGGAAATCGAACTTCTCTAGACTTTTCATTCACTTTGCATTAAGGTAATCAACCTTTGAAATACGATGGAGTAATACTAGTATCAAGAATTTCATCAGTTTTGTCAGACGTCTATTGAAGATGTATACTATCATATTTTGAAAAGAAAAGTGGGGGTCAGTGTGCAAAATAATTTAATGCATCATAATGGATAAATTCCGAAAGTCAGAGATGATTTCAAAAACCTGAGGAGTGACCATCCTTAACAACACAAAAATTGTTAAAGATATATAGGATTGTAACTTTTAAAATCGAAAGAAAAAGTATTAGTCTTTGACATTTACGGACATTTACCACAAAGTTGGAAACAAAAACAAAATTCTGGCAGCTTATTGCGCATGTACAGACTTACTGCATAATCAAATTACTGTTTGAACATATACCAGTTATTCTTGCCACATGCCACATGTGTGAAAAGTTCACATTTTGGGACCTCTTGTTTGCACCAAGACCAATATAAGAAGTCACAAAGCTTGTTATGCCTTTATTAAACAAAATTAAATGCCCAAATCCAAAACTTAGACAAATTGTCCTGACATCAGGACAGATGAACAGAGAGAGAGAAGGATAGCAAGACAAAGCAAAAGACAATATTGCCGAAAATTAATTTCGAAAGTGCGGTATAACCAAAATTAAAAGAAAAAGCTTTAATCTTTTCTGTTTTGAAGTGTAAATTATTTTACTCGCCCTTAAATTGACTTTACATGATCTCTCAAAGTAAAGATCAAAGGTATGCAATCTTTGCAAACGAGACCACCAACTTCAACTGTGTGCATTTCGAATGAAATGTCTACGTTATCTATCTTACATATAAAGACAAATCTCCAAAAGGCATCAGATGCGTCGATTTCGGGATGCCTCCCATATATCTAGTGAACATTTATTGAGGGGGAGGCTCGGTACGCAATAAAATCGGTTTACCCAACCATTTCCTTCGAAATGCCTGTACCAAGACCATTGCGTCGACAATTTTTCCAGTGGTTTCCACCCGATTTATATTTTTTTTCCTCGTGGACTTTGTCTCTTGACATTTTGATGTTACCCTCATCGCCCATAAGAATAAAACTAACACTGAATAAAACTTTCGTGGAAGTTTAAAATTTTTAACAAGAACTTGTTTCTAAGAAATCTGGACACTATATGCCGTAAGCATTGCATCTGACAAATATTTCACTGTAGTAAGCCAACAGTTTATTCATTGCATTGTGACAATATATTTTCGTTCTTTTGTTTTGATGATTAACACGTTTTCATATCATTTAAATATTTCCCTTCCATTCATTGAAAAAGGACCATATTTACAATGATGTTTCACAAAAATCATTGTGGATATCATCCCTCCTCAATTTATTTCTTTTTAGATATATTTATCTTTATGCATAATTACATGTACCTGTACGTAATCCAGCTTTCCGACAACATTGGCTACAGCAATGGTTGGTCCACTTCCCAAGGGGCCAACATATCCTAGTATTCGATTCGATAAATCAGCACCATATATTTTTTGTCCATTTCTGTAGAACTGAATCAGTTTTTCTTGGATAACAAGCGGGTCATTGCACGTATCAAACAACAAAAGTCCTATCTTTTTGTTTTCGAACAATTTGTTACGCTGGTTCTCCACATCAATTACCCATTTTATAGCTAGGGCGAGTTCAAATCCAATTGAATCGCGTATCTCGGAGCATTTCAATGGAGTTTTGCCTTTATTGTGAATGGGCATTGCTGCTACCACGTAAATGTCACCTGGATAATATAATACACGACTAGATAAATCATTCGGTACACATGCTTTGCATAATTGGCCAACCGGACATTGCACTAGACGTCTATTCTTCCATGGCTCTTCTTTGTCACCATAAATGTAATCCCGATACATATCATGATGGACGTTGAATTCTCTCGTTGCTTTTGAAGTATATTCTGCAATCTAGAAAAACTCAAAATAAATATCAATTCATAATCATATTTCGTTTCTTGTAGCATTTAATATTAAGGTCGATTTTATATTTAGACTTCCATAAATTTAATACTGTATTAGTTAAAACTAAATACATGTATTTCGATTTCTCTTTTTTACTTATATGTTATGGTCAATATTAACATTTATAGCACCGAAATAGTTCGAAATGTAGAATCTTAAATTTTTATGAACATTTCACCCTTTTTTATGATTTGTGGTTGTGTAAAATCTGTTCGCATTCAGATTACTGTAAACCAACTTATTTTCGCGGATACTTTATTTCGCGTTTTGTCCAATCTGGTGAAGTTTACGATAATTGCTCGTAATTAGTTTGTTAATGCATTCTATAATTGAATCAAGAAATCCTTGAATGTGCCCTACTATTGCACTGTTATTTTACTGTTGGCAAAAGTCGTTTTAGTTTATTATGTCACCCCAGACGGGGTGACATGTTCTTATTCTACGTATCTTCTGATTATTATGTCACCCTAGACTTTGTCGGGGTGACATGTTGTTATTCTACGTATCTTCTGATTATTATTATGTCACCCCAGACTTTGTCAGGGTGACATGTTGTAATTCTACGTTTCTTCTGATTATTATTATTATTACTAGACTTTGTCGGGGTGACATATTGTTCTACGTTTCTTCTGATTATACTAATTATTATTATTATTCCAATGATTCTTGTCTGAGCGATTATTTTGAAAAGGCTAGATGGAATGATTTCAAACTTTGCACAAAATTGGACCACCATCTGAAGTTGTATGCTGTGCGTTTATAATTTTTAAAATGGCCCCAATTTACGTTGAAAAATTGGGGATTCTATATCTCAGGAACTGCGAAGAGGAATTAGTTCATATTTTGCATAAATGTTTAGTCAGATAAGAGGAAGGAATCTATGCGACAAAATTTTCAAAATGGCCGCCGTTTCCAAGATGGCGGCTGGAATACGTAAAAAGTTCCACTTTAACCGATTTCAACGAAAATTGACTTCTAGGTAGATTTTTATGCTGCGAATAACGTGGAATCATTGAATGGGGAGTCTGGGGTTACATCAGCTATTGCTTGCAATTGCAAATCTAGTTCTTACTATTATTCTTCCACATATTTTGTCCGAGCGATTATTTTGAAATGGCTGGACCAATTGATTTCAAACTTTCCACAAAATAGGAGCACCATCTGAAGTTTTATGTTCGGCATTTAAAATTTTTAAAATGGCCGCCGTTTCCAAGATGGCCGCCAAAATACGTCAAAATTTCAACATTGTCGAATTTCAACGAAAATTTATTTCTAGGTAGATTTTGACGCTGCAAATAAGGTGGAATCGACGAATTAGTGGTCTGGGTTGACATCGGCTATTACTTGCAATTGCAAATCTAGTTATTCTTATTATTATTCTTCCACACATATTTTTGTCCGAGCAATAATTTTTAAATGGCTTGATGAAATGTTTTGAAACTTTGCATGAAGTTGGACCACTATCTGAAGTTTTATGTTCGGCATTTAAAATTTCAAAATGACCGCCATTTCCAAGATGGCCGCCGAAATACGTCAAAATTTCAACATTGTCGGATTTCAACGAAAATTTATTTCTAGGTAGATTTTGAGGCTGCGAATAAGATGAAATCATCGAATCTGTTGTATGGGGTGACATCCGCTATTGCTTGCAATTGCAAATCTAGTTATTATTCTTTTTATTATTATTATTATTATTCAAATAATTTTTGTCCGAGCTTTTATTTTGAGATGGCTTGATATAATCAAATGGAACTTGGCACACAGTTAGATCAGCATAAGGAGAAGGGTTTTTGTGAATTTTTTTTTCAAGATAGCCGCCATTTCCAAGATGGCGGCCGAAATACGCCAAAATTACAACTTTGTCGGATTTCAACGAAAATTTGATGTAATCAAATGAAACTTGGCACACACTTAGATTAGCATAAGGAGAAGGGCTTTTTGCAATTTTTTTTTTCAAGGTGGCGGCCAAAATACCTCAAAATTACAATTTTGTCGGATTTCAACGAAATTTGATTTCCAGGTAGATTTTGGAACTGCGAATTTGATGGATTCAGCGAATTAGTTGTCTGGGGTGACATTGGCTATTGCTTGCAATTGCAAATCTAGTTGTTACTTACTTTTACAAGACAAAACTTGTCGGATTCTGGGCAACTTTCTATTTTTCTTAAGTTCTTAACTAAATATTCTTCTTTTTCTGGCTTGCCATTGACATAACGGACAACTTTCGTTTCCCAGCCAGTTAATTTGATTCCAAGTTCATGAAACTCCTTATAGTCAATAATAACGTTAAAAAGTTCACTCTGAGTATCCATATTGTTAATATGTCTGCCACTGTTGTCTGTTGCGTATTTTGTGTTGAGTTTCTTTACGGTTTTTGCTAATATGAAAGCAGAATGAATAGCAAACGGTGTATACAAAGCATCATGGATTATATTCGAAAGTTGTTCCTCTGTTGGTCTTGGACAACTGGACGAGTCATTTAAATTCGGTCGACAACCTGTAATATTCTCGAAGACATCAACCAAATATTGATTATGTTTTGAATACTCGTGTAAGGAATTAAAATTGTTAAATATATCCAACCAATGAGATTGAAATTCTGGGATATGTAAAACAGGCGGACTCATAACAAGTGCACCTTTTGCTGAATGATGGACAATGTTGTTCTTACGGAGCACGCGTTGTGACGTCACTGCTGACTCGGAAAACAAAAATACAGGAGTCTGTATACCTTCCTGTAAAATGTCATCTGCTGCTGTCAAAAGATTCGCCGTGTGAACACTTCGGCCAAAATATATAATACCGTTAACTTTGTTTTTAATTGAATCATGTATTATGTCTTTGAAGGTTCCTATGCTTTCTTCGTTTGCTCTTATTTTATATTTTTTAGCTACACAGATACTTAAATTTTCTATTTCTGATTCGAAGAGCGCCGATGCATGGACTCCAGTTGTTCTGTCCTCGAAAATAACTGCCACCATTGACCATTCACTTTCATTTATAACTTTGATTATAGCCTGTTCATAAATATACCAGAAATAATAAAAACATATGATTTTATTAAAGAGACATTTCCGGCCATGATAAACCATTTTTTTCTCCGATATTACAAACAGTTTGTGCCCTTGCAGCAGACAAAAATTGCATAATACAATAATAAGAGTAATAAGTTATTAGCGATACCGTTTTTGTGAGGTTGGTCGTTCATGATAATAAATATAACCAATAGATGATATCCAGGTTCATGTTCTGCACTTCCTCATTTGTCACTTTGTTCGAGTTATCTTTCTTGGATGTGGACAAACAAAAATCTCAAGAAGTTCAAAGTAAGTGTTTAATTCACACAGAAAATGTCTGTTTTCCTTAGTGCTCAGTACAACGGGGAACCAGTAAATGTCCCTACCGGGATCAGTCTTAAAGTCCAAATTTGGGAGTGTAAACCATGAACCTGGATATGGTCTATTAATAACCTTTTTTCAAACTGACAGTAAGGATTTTATTATTGTGTAATGAACAATGCGTCCATTTCATCTCATTTGTTAAAAACCAAGCTTTCGTAAGATATCAATAAGGTCTGTAAGTCTCGTTATGTGACACCGTGTTATCAATAAAATTGAAATTCGAAAGCGTTTACCGCCAAAATATGACGTTTTCGGATTATGACGTTCACATTTTTGTTTGAAACGTCGTGTGTATTTGTTAAGAATGTAACTTCCGGGTACAATTCATGTAGTCGGAAGTTTCAAAATTAAACGAGACTTACAGACCCTATAAATGTACTTCAATCATTGTTTTCTAACATATCTTCCTTTAATATCTTTAAGATAAATATCCTTTGATATTTCTAAATGTATGGTTTCGAACATATTTTCTTTTAGTATCTAGTCCTTAAATATTCTTTGGTATCTACTAGATGAATGTTTTCTAACATATCTCCAATTGGTTTCTACTAAATGAATATTTTCTAACACATCTTCTTAAGTCTCCAAGAACTAGAGAAATGAATTCCTTGTTATGTTTTAATGCGTCAATAAAAAGAAATGGAATTGAGAACTAAGTCAACGCATACAGTTTATTGGGTGTCATTAATATGAATCCTCATCTAATTAGGTATGGTGACTTTACGCCAACCGGTTTGACATGTTCAACACGGTGGGTGTCTGATGAGAAGCACGAAATGCTTACTTTACCGGTGCACCTGATCTCATCCATGTTTTTTTCTATTTTATCCATATTGTTCATCTTTGTATGTGTGTGCGTCTTTTTTTTTCTTTTTTTTTACTCATGTCATGTCTCTGTTTCTTTGGGGTTTATTTTCGGTGTGTCATTTTCTTGGATTATTAGTTTTAGATTGACGGTTCAGTTCCCCTTTACTTTTAATTGTCTGTTCTAATGGCTAGTTTTAAGAATTAACAAGAGAAAGGTGATGAAATGAGTAACAATTAAAACTAAATGTGTAAATCAAAACGACTCCCCGACTTAGAAAATTCGAAGACTCTCCTGCAATAAGCAAAAAAAAATTACCACCAAACTCAAAGTTGAAATGTCATTCAATAGGGTAAAATCACGTATAAAGAAAAGTTTGGAAAATTGTTATGAAATCAAAGGATAACATCGACTGTAATAATGGATTATTTCAGTCAAAACTCATATTCGATTGTACCTCATCAAGGTATATCATACCGAACATCAAGGCAATATCTTAGGTTGTCTTCACAATATGTGGGAAAAATGTTATTCAAGAATTTTATGTTATGATAATAAAATTTTATTTGTAATTCACAAATATAAAATGTCATTTCAAGAAGCTTGATTTTAGCTTTTCTGTTTAAAACCTATTGGTAATTTGTTCTCTATCAGCTTTTACGCATATTTCGGTAAATGGATTGCTATATGTTTTTATTTTATCTGCATTGACGAGAAATAACAATATGCAGAAACTAAATTCACAGTAACTTTGGTTTTATGTTATTTTAAAGTCTTAAGGGCAATAGCTCCCACGAGAATGAGATGAATCTAACGAGAAACCAAACCTGATATGAAACTCATTACAGTTAACTCAAAAACAAAATACAATGCTAATCTCTGAAGAGGTGGTTGAAAAAGGGCAGGACATGATTAAATAACTAAAATGACCGACTAGATAAACTATATTGCCCCAACTTTGTTAGCCAGGATCAAAACCGAGTTGAAGTATATCTCAATTGATTGTCATGTGTTTGGGTCCATCCTTCACTTTCGTGATTTCAAATCATAATAAAATTGAACCTACCTGAATTTGTGTATCGTCCGACTGGATGACTCGTAGAGTATTTTTGTATTTTGAGGTATCATTCAGTAAGGTAGTCGTTGTAGAAAATAAAACTTGTGGAATGCGATATTCTACTGGCACAGAGCTTAATAGTGATGAGGTAATCATGGCTTCTGCACTTGTTTCCGGTCCGATAATGGCTGAAAATATTACATTTTTTAGACAAATATCTTGTGCACTTGTCATGTTGGCACATTTGTCTAATGCCTATTGTTTTCACTTTCAAATGGTAAATGAATCAAATAACAACAAATACTTTTATACTTCAACTTCAATGAAAGACCTTTTTAAATCAATGTTGTTAATTATTATTCTTGTAGTTTTTTTAGTTTTTTTTTTCGATTTTTTTTCATTTGTTGGGGGTTATGTTTTTGTTTTGTTTTTTGTTTTTGTTTTTGGTGGTTTTTTTTTGTTTGTTTGTTTGTTTTTTTCCTCCTTCCCTGCCTATTTTTGAGGCCTTCAACAAAAGGCTTAGCGGTCATATATGATTGCATCATAACTTAAAAGCTGACATTAGACACCGATAAACAGGTATTAAATACCCGACTGCTTCATTGATATATTTCTCAATTTGTGTAACAAGGTATGTAGAAACTAGAATTCAAAAGTACTTAATATAATGCTCACGCTTCTTTTGTTGACTAGTATATGTTTTATCAAAAGTAATGTCAATAACTGTTTGTCCTTTTCAATGGCAAAAACAGCGTATATAAAAATGATGCATTACAGATAACCGTTCAAAGTTTTACTACAATCAGATCGACTGGGTTTTGCTATCGACACTTAAAGTTATTTACAACAAAGGTCGCTTATAATATATGCAAATAATTTTATCATAAGTTTATAAAATTTAGATATCAATTTATTTCTTTATTGTAAGTTGTTTAGGTTTATTCAAACAAACACTTGTGATGGCCATGTGCAGTCTTGGGAAATAATTGGACAATGAAAGGATACAGATTAAGATGGTCACTCCTCAGATTTTTGAAACGATCTCTGACTTTCGGAATTCTCTTATTTCATCCATTATGATGCATTAGAAAATTTTGCACACTGACCCCCACTTTTCTTTTCAAAATATGATAGGATACATCTTCAATAGACTTCTGACAAAATTTGATGAAATTATTGATATTCCTTCATCGCATTTCAAAGGTTGATTACCTTAATGTAAAGTGAATGAAAAGTCTAGAGAAGTTCGGTTTCCCGCCAAAATTTCAGGCTTTTAAAACTCAAAAATGGCCACACTGACCTATCAATATTTTTGGCTTAAAATGATGTATGATCCATATTCTAGTAAATAAAAATAATAATTTGAAATCCTTGATATAATAAACTTGAGGAGTGACCATCCTTAAATACACATGAGAAACGGTTCAAGTAAGTAAAGAATGGTAAAGAATAACTTGAATAACTATGAGCAAAGCTCACAAAAACACAACCCCGCTCACCCATTTGATTCCAGATGTAAAAAAACTCATCAAAAAAACAATATTAAAGTCAAATAAAATTTTTAAATAGCTCGTGCACAGTGGCAATATGTACTGAACATTCTATGAATTGAATTTCATCAAGTGGTCTAGGGAGAGTTGTCGCCACAAAGTATATACCCTATGGCGGGCGGTATAACGAACGAACGGACGAACGGAATAGCGGACGGACAAACGAAAACCATGATCACCATATACCATGCGCTAAAGCGGGGGTATAATTATTATAAAGGGCTTTTAAGGGGCGACAAAGGAAATTTTGTTTTGACATCAATAATCATAATTATGATTATTCCAACACCAATCATATCTCACAAAAGATGATAAATAATAATTATATATCTTACAAATGTAGTTAACAAACATTCTCTTTATTCATATAACTAAAATCTGAATTTACCTAAAACAGGATCTTTGTCTGCTTCGGTACAAGATTCGTCCAGTCTCTGGTTTGCAAGTCTTCCTACTTTCAAACTGGCCAATTCAGGGCAATTTGCTGTAAACTCGGACACTATATCTAAAAATCATGTAGAAACAAAAAAAAATCTGATTAATCGTTGCTGTCATCGTATTCTGCACTATTTTTCCCTCTTTTTTATCACCAAATATGATATAACAATTGAAGTAAAATTCAAAAAGGCATGTACAACAATTAATTCATTTAAGGTGTCTGGAGGGTACTCATTTTATTTTATAGAATTTTGTGAAATTTTCTGTGTAGAAACATAATTGTATTTTTGTTCAAAATGTAAAATAAAAATTGGGGGTCACCGTGCATTTAAGTGCAAAAACTGAAATCGAAAATTTCAGGATTTTACATAGAAATAATAGGGAAAATGATTATGTAAGAGGATAGCTTGAAAAATCTATTACAGATTTTGTTCATACTAAGTCATTATATAGTTTACATATGCAAAATCAAAATTAAGGGTCACCGTTAATAAAGAAGTGATAAATTGCAAAATGCTTATTTCTCCAGTGATACCTATGTTAAATTCTTTTATCAAATTATCTCCCTTAGATAATTTCTGTGATCTGAAAATCAAGCAACAAATTAAAAAGCTCATGTGTTTAAGTTTATTTTTTTTTTGTAATGAAAATGTTGGAAAAGTGATAAGGAATACAAATTTTAATTAAATACTTTGGGACTTTCTTTATATTTTAAATAACTATTTTGTTAAATTTCTTAATGAATGAAACCTAAATGAACACGTATTACACAAAAATGGCGGAATAATACCACTGAGACACCTTAACGGTTTAGCATAAATATTTTACAGTATGACGTTATACTTGCGGGTTGTCGAAATATTTCAATTACCTAGATCTACACCATCAATATAGTTCATGTCGTTCAATAATCTAAAAACCCAGTTTACAGCTTCTAAATTCTTCACGGAGTCTATCTGAACGTTCCTTGAGGTTGTATCACCAGGGTGATTATATATGGCAAACAATCCACCAATCGTAAGTTTCGTTCTGTTTGTAGCAAATGCCGATACTTGGGCTAGAGAAGCCAACCAATAAAATGTAGTGAATATGGTCTTACATGGTTTCATTTTCTGAAAGAAATAAATTATATTTCTCTTAATCACTTTAAAATATTAAAATTAAGTATTAGAAAATATAACAAGCTTTATAAAACAATATTCATTAATTTCACATTTATGAAAGATCCACATTTGAATGTAAAATCTAAGGAACTGCACAATTTTAAATGATGAAAATTAATAAATACATACCATTAATTACAAATATATACCAAAAAAACTTTTCACCTCTGGTATTGCACTTTCCCGATAAGCGATTTATTTTATTGACCTGTTATCTTCAAAGAATTTGGTCTTATATAAACATCCTTGTTTTAAAAACATCCAATAAGAAAATTAACAAAATTTCCATAGGTCTATTTTTATTCATACAAATTGACATTTCTTAAAACTGTACCTTTTATTTGGATCAATGGACGGGTCCTTTATAAATTTGCGTGAACATTGTACAAATTCTGTCTAATAAACAAGCTATTTCAAGCAAGTTTCACAACAACTACGAAATATTCACATTTTACTATAAATATAGACAGAAGTCATAAGCGATTTCAATTTAATTCAAATATCACTTTTTAGACAAGCAATACGATAATCTTATTCAAAAAGAGTTTTTCCTATTATGTATCTCTTCAGTGTACCAATTTTGCGAATATTTGAATACGATTAAAGATTACATCCATTTGTGCCGTCAAAAATAAAACAAACACGTACAAACCATCGGATTGAGATATATACAACCGGTAGGATGGAGCTAGAGGAACGTTAGCATCAAGGCAAATTAATAATGGTGGAATAAGAATCATCCATTTTATAAAAAAATTTTCCAAGTAGTTACAGTGTTTTGGATAAAAAAGTTTATGTCGAGAATCATCCATTTTATTATAAAAATTTTCCCAGTAGTTACAGTGTTTTGGATAAAAAAGTTTACGTCGAACAGACGGACAACAGACGTCAAGTGATGCCAATAGCTGATCCTGGCATTTGCCAGGTGAGGTATAGAAGCTATAAATAATAAGATATGTATGACCTTGACATATATAATACAGTAACACAGATAAAGTGGCTTGTCCGTGTCTTCTTATGAAATTTTAGTTTCTTGATATTTGGGTTATTGGATGTGGTTTGTTTCCATTGATTTATTCACTTTTTACCCTTTTTGGGGCCATTTAGGGCTTGCTATATGGTGTGAGGTTCCTCACTGTGTTGAAGACCGTACGGTGACCCCTAGATGCTTTGTTTTGGGTCGTTTTAACCTGGATATGGGATGTTGTCTCCTTGACATTTACCCCATTTCTTTTCTTTTTCATACTTATAATTACTCCCCTTCTTTCCATAAGAAATTCTTGAAAATCCTTTGAAATCATAAATCAGTGCTTCATTTACATAGAAATAGAAGATAAGAAAATTAACTTACCTTTTAAGTCCAAGCCTCTTATGTCACATTATGCCAATAGAAAGAGAAATATACTGGAGAAAAGCACATGCAGAAAATTCGATGTTAGCTACAAAAACTCTTTGAAAAAATTTACTTTCGATCTTCAAAGCCATTGTAATCCATAAGTGGTCTTGATAACATAAAGATTTAAAACCTCTCAAATTTTACCAGGAAGCTGGAAAGCTGAGACGGTGTTGAGTATTAATTTAAGTGGCAAAGCATTTCTAGTAAGACTTGTGAGAAACTTGTTTCAGTAAGCTTAGCCAGTTTAAGAGGGTATTCAACAGCCCAATAGTCAGACTTGTCCGACATGAAAAAATAACCTTGTGTTTTATAGAAATTTACTGTTTTACAAAAGTTCTAACCCTTTAAAAACACTGAGGCTTCAATGCGTTTATGGCACTCGGTAGATGTCCTTGGTACTGAATTTGGCCCCCTTTTTCGATGTTTTTGGTAATGAGTACTTCTTTTTTTTATAACTTTTGGATTATTGCTTTCCTTACTGTTTGATTGCAATGCTGCTGATGAAAGGTCACCCCTTGAAACACGTGTACAGCATAACGAAATTTACCGTTAATTATGCAACTTCGGTATTTATTGTATTTAGATATCGATAATGAAGGTTCTGCAGATGGCCTTCGGACAACTTTTGTCTCTTCAGTGCAGATGTAATTAAAATTTTGAAGACTTGAAAATCAATATGTAAAACAATCTAATTGAGAAAAAAAATGTTGCAAACTGACGCTTCCAGTAAAATAATATAAAAAATTACAGAAAATTTAAATAAAAACATTTTCACATGGGATACGTTTATACCCGTAGGCATTGAGCTTGCACCACCCTGGAGTTCTTCTGTGCAGCCAGAGGCGTAGCCGAATGGTGTACAGTGGTGCTGAAGGGTGGTACAATCTCAATGCCTACGGGTAGAAACGTATGTAACGGATTTATTCCTGGCTTGGCATTTTATTACACCGAAAAAGCATATCAATGGAAGTAAATACCGGTACAATGTATGTACGAAATTTCAACGTCAACTGTGTTGCGCAATAAAACAAATATGATAAATATGCAGAAAATACCCCCTCTTTCCATGTCGAGGATGGTACCTAAGGTACCAACCTCAGACTTTGCTGTTTTTAGGCGATTTGATTTAGGTTAAGTAATTTCTCAAGGTTATAAAGGTTTTGTCGCCATATTTTACCTTCCACCGTCATAGAATATGTGACGTTAGCACAAATGAATTCCATGGCACTGGCGGTAGCAACTTTCTTAACAACGAGACGGGTGCATGGGTTTTGTACCAACGGGCTATCGTCCAATCAAAAGCCGACATTCATCACAAGCCGGGGATAATGGTTTATATTCTGCTGAAGTGAAATATCCAGGTAAATCCTGCAATTTGATTGGTTACCTTGACAGTGGATATGAGACCGTATCCCCGTAGTAGCAAAATCACAATTTTCAAACGCTTTTAATAGAAAAATTATAGCACTTCTAACAGAATATAAAAGTTATTTGGGCTTCACACGGGATACGGGTTCTGCGAAGATTCCCGAATAACATATAATCTTCCATGTCTTTGCCTTATATTCCATTCGCAAAACACAGACAGGGTTTATGAATCCGTATCCCCTGTGTAGATTCCCGAATAACATATAATATCCTGGTTATTTAGATCACTGGAACAAACACTTCTTGGCCAGTTCAGACAAATAACAAAATACTAAGGTTTTTGTGAATTTAGGTTCTGCATATGCGCATTTCGACATCTTATGTCTCATCAGTGCAGATCAAATTAAAACATTTGGAAATCCATGAACCAAAATATGTGTAAAAGCTGATTGAGAACAAATTACCAATATGGCAAACGTTGTTAACTTACTTATATGCATATGTTAAATTTCCAGAAAATCTCAAAGACAAACACTGTAACAAGAAGACAGGAATAAAAGCCCTGTCCTTGATAAACTGGAGTTTTCTATGTATCGTGTGCGTTTTTGTCACATGTACATTCACTCCATATCCTTTCATTTTTCCTACCTACTGTAACAAGTTTTGAAATTTTAGCATACAATTCAATAAAAGTCCCCACCTAGATCTACTATTCTTCGAAATAAGAATAATTGAAAATGATTTGAAATCATAAATAAGTAAGTTCATTGAAATAAGTTTTAAAAATAAACAAGTCAATTTATCTTCCTTGCATTAGCTTCCTTGGACACTTTAATTTAATATAAAGTAAAATATATTGCGGAAAGACCGACATGAACTAAAACACCTCTTTGAAAATTTCTTCTTTTGATCTAAAAGTAATTGTGCAATCTACCAGTGAATGATTTTAAAGTTCCTAATTGTACCAGGGTTTCGTTTGGAAAGAGGCAATGTTTAAATATCAAGTAGAAAAATTTAAGTTGTCTGCAGGGTATTAATTTCCTGTTATAGTATTTTGTGAAATTTTCTGTGTAGAAACATAATGGTATTTGTTCAAAATGTAAAATAAAATTTGGGGGTCACCATGCGTTTAAGCGCAAAATCTGTAATTGAAAATTTCAGGATTTTACATTGAAATGATAGGGAAAATGATCATATGAGAGGATAGTTAGAAAAATCTATTATAGAATTTTTTCATACTGTGCATGAGTTTAATTATCGTTATGTAATTTACATATAAAAAATAAAAATTAGGGGTCACCGATAAAATAAGAGAGACAAATTGCAAAATGTTAATTTCTCTAGTGATATCTTTGTAAAAATATTTTATCAAATTATTTCCCTTGAATAATTTCTGTGTTCTGTAAATCCAGCAACAAATTTAAAGCTCATAGGTTTTAGCTCACGTTTTTGTGATGAAAAAGTTATAAAAATGATTAGGAATATAAATGGTAAATACATTTGACCTTTCTTTTCATTTTGAATAAGTATTTTGTTAAATTTCCTAATGAATGAAACCTAAATGAACAATTATTAGACAAAAATGGCTGAATAATACCACTGAGACACCTTAACCGACAATAAATGTAAAAAAAAAGAATTTTAGCAAACTGACGCCTCCAGTAAACTAATAATAATTTACAGAAAATCTCAATAAAAGCTTTTTGGAGGCTTTTTGGAGGAAATTGTAACGACAATGGCTTTCCTTACAATATTGTATTTTATTATTTTCTCTAATATCCAATTTACTATTATGTAGGATACCTTATTTACTGATTTCATTCTTTGATTACACAGTTTATTACACAATATGCGGATATTTTCTGCAGAGGTGAAATATCAAGGTATGAAATCCTGCAATTTGATCAAGTAAGTGAGAACCGAACCGTCAGTCTAAAAGAACAATCCAAGGACAATGGCAACGTGGGAAAAACAAAGAAACAGACATAACATAAGAAGGCACAGAAAAGAAAATGAAGACACGCACATATAATAAAATGAACAACACGGACCCAATAAAAAACCATGGGTGAGATCAAGTGCATCGGTAGAGTGAGCATCTCCTGCTTCTTATAAGACACCTGCCGTGTTGAACATTTCAATCCGGTAGTAAGGGACCGACCATTTAACTTGAAAAG
>MJUU01046370.1:53307-72552 GCA_002080025.1 Modiolus philippinarum | reverse complement strand
TTTCAAGTTAAATGGTCGGCCCCTTATACGCACATGTACACAAAAATCAATAGCAATGACAGGTACATGAATCCTCGCTGGTGACAAACCTGGGTGAAAGCTCGGTTGAATTGTAACATCTATGGTAATAAAATTAATTTCTTCTTGTCAGTTGAGTGAAAATGTTACGAATGATTAAGTTTAGGTGTAAATTTCTCTGTCTCTGTGGTAACTGATTCTGATGTCAATTTCCACGCGTCAAGGGTCCCAATACACGTTACATCATAACATCAACACAGAACACAAGAAGGAAATTAAAACTTATTTTAGCAATAAAATAATATATATCAAGTGCCCAAAATATATTCAACTGTTTTGAGAGAATGAATTAATAGGTGTGTACACACGAAGCTCATTTTTTCATTTCTTCTACTTGCCAATGGAATAAAAAATAATTGAGACGACATAATGCAATGAGCAAGGAATTTAAAAAAGAATCGCCATGACGTTAGTTTGACCTGATTTGTGACCTTAGAACAACCAATGAAAATACGGCTGAAAAGTTTTCTAATCGTATGAAACGCCAATGAAATGATAGCATGAAAGTTATCACTAAGTGATACGAAAAATTATCTTATCGTGTAAGAAATAGATATTGCTGGAACATCATAAGAGAATTTATTTTCTGCGCAAATAATAAAATATTTAGATTTACTGGTATATCCTGACTTCTTATTTGAAAATTAATGTAAGAATAAACCTCATGAAAAAATGTTCTACATCACCTTATATGCTAAATATCAACGAGTTTTTATTTAACACGTACTAATCTACCATAAACATGAAAATCGTGCTGACATTAGACAAATAACAATAATTCATGTCATTTATTGGGAATAAAAATCTCATTAATGGAATCAGATTTCGAAACAACTTTCTGCATGGTTTTTGTGTTACTTTATATTTCATTGCAAAACTGGATCTATTAAACAATATAGATCACCATTTTTCATATTTCAAAATGTTAATATTCTCGTGTTTTAAAAATTATCAAATCCTATAACAGCATTGAATGGTGATGATAATTGGATAATATGTGATTAAAAAATGTCAGAGTTGTGTTTCCTTTTTTCGTGCCGTATTTATGTGGTGTCATTGTATCTTTTTGTTTTCGATGTTGCCTTTGTCCTTTGGTTATTCTTTTTGAGCCTGATGGTTCGGTTCTCTCTTCATTGTTGTGTGTATTATTTAGAAATGCTCCGTTTTGTCTCACAATAGAACGCGGAGTGTGAAGACGGGTTTCCAGACAACTAGGACGCCAAACAGACTTCATACTTTCAAATTTTCACATCTTTTTTTTGTATTTATACACACTGACTGTTATTCTGACCACCTGTTTATTGTGCCCACATCTCATGCTACGTTTTCTTACTTTTGAATCGGTTGTTTAATTGTTGTAATTGTCTTCTATTGGTTTTTTTTGTCATGAACGGATGACAGCGATTGTAAGAACAATTTGTCAGTTAATTTCATGCTTGTGGACGAAACACGGATGTAACATTGTTCAACATCTAGCAATGAAGTCCGCTCAAAACTGCGCTGTCTTGAACTTACTATGAGATATGAGTAAAGCTCATTGTTGAAGGCCACGTGTGACTTCAAGATAAAGTTGTTCCATGTGTATTCGTAGAGACACACATTTACTCCATATTCCTTCATTGCTTATTGAATAGCATACCAAAAGTCACTTCCATGTGAAACATCTAATCATAAAGGCTATACACCAAGTTTGAAATCAATCATCCAATAAAAGTTCAAAACAGAGAGCAGCCACATCCTGCTATTAAAGTTCACTTCGTCGCAAAACAACGACAGTAGAATACAGAAGGAACAAAGGAGTGATATTTAAAAAAATCGAAGTCGAAAGACATGGCCAAAACGAGAACATAGAAAACAATGACGTTAGACAGCTACAAAGCACAGAAATAAGAAAAAACGCAACAAATCTAAACCAGGGCGAAACATGTTGATCATGTCAGTAAACAGGAATGGACTAAAACTGTCATTCTTTTTAACATGCGTAAAAGGAATGTCACAGACTGCATCCAAAGCAATCATTGCAGCTGTCATCCCAAAATGCATCAAACAGTTAAAGAGGGATACGCCAGTAAGCAGGGTGTATTTACCTGACCAAGTTGCGTAAAATGTAGGTCGTAGATAGCATTTTAAGCATGCATTGTACTTGCTATCCCAACATGCATCGCACATAACGATATGGTTGGTATTTGAAATGTCAGTATCGATAATCAGAAATGGATTTTAAACATTCTACCTTTGTCGTTCATGCGTAAAATATAGGTCTTAAACTGAATCAATAGTATGTATTGTTATCCCAAACTGCATCATAAATTCCAATTAGGTTGAGATGGGACATGTCAGTCAGCGGGAAGGAACTTTAAACATGCTACCGTACCAAGTAGCACACGTTTAAAATGAAGGTCACAGACAGCATCCAAAGCATGCATTACAATTGTCATCCCTAAATGTATCAAGCATAGAAATATGGTTGATGTTGGATATGTCAGTAAGCAAGAATGGACTTGACAATTCTACCTAACCGAGTTGCGCATGCTTGAAATGTAGGTATGAGAGAGCATCCGAAGTAACATTCCAGATTTCATCCCAAAATGCATCATACATATCAATTTGTTTGATGTAATACATGTCAGAAAGTGGGAGTGGACTTTCATCATTCTACCTATCCAAGTCACTCATGCGTATAATGTAGCACAGAGAAAGCATTCTACCGTACCAAGTTGCACACGTTTAAAAGAAGGTCACAGAAAGCATACAAAGCATGCATTACAATTGTTATCCCTAAGTGCATAAAGCATACAAATATGGTTGATGTTGGACATGTCAGTAAAAAGAATGGACTTGACCATTCCACCTTACCGAGTTGTTCTTGCTTAAAATGTAGGTATGAGACAGCATCCGAAGTAGCATTCCAGATTTCATCCCAAAATACATCATACATACCAATTTGGTTGATGTAATACATGTAAGCAAGTAGGGGTGAACTTCCTCCATTCTACCTAACCAAGTCACTCATGCGTATAATGTAGCACAGAAAAGGCATTCGAAGTCCATGCATTCCAGCTGTCATCCAAAAATGCATTATACATAGCAATAAACACTAAAACAATAAATCTCCTGTATGTCTTGTTGACCAATCAGTTCAATGAATATAGTCAGTGTTTGACATATCAGTTCAATGAATACAGTCAGTGTTTGACAAATCATTTCAATGAATATAGTCAGGATCTTGGAAATATACAAGGTACACCAATATCCAAGACTCATAATCCATAATTTAGAAACAACTCAAAAAATAAAAAAAGGCTACACACAGCGCAGCATGTCCATCACTGAAATTTGAGCAAGTGTATGTGGACACAGTAAGGAGCTTGACACAATAATTAGATGGACACAAAAAGGAGCTCGACACAGTAATTAGCCGGAGACAAACTAGGGGAAAAAATAAACCCTTTTGGAGACTTCTGGATAAAAAAAAACGGTAACAGCTATGCAAAATCTGTGGGCCACCAATTAAAAGCTTACATTTAATTGTCTTCTATTAGTCTTTTTGTCAGGAACGGATGACAGCGATTGTAAGAACAATTTGTCAGTTAATTTCATGCTTGTGGACGAAACACATATGTAACATTTTTCAACATCTAGCAATGAAGTCAGCTCAAAACTGTGCTGTCTTGAACTTACTATGAGGTATGAGTAAATCTCATTGTTGAAGGCCACGTGTGACTTTAAGATAAAGTTGTTCCATGTGTATTCGTAGACACACATTTACTCCATATTCCTTCATTGCTTATTGAATAGCATACCAAAAGTCACTTCCATGTGAAACATCTAATCATAAAGGCTATACACCAAGTTTGAAATCAATCATCCAATAAAAGTTCAAAACAGAGAGCAGCCACATCCTGCTATTAAAGCTCACTTCGTCGCGAAACAACGACAGTAGAATACAGAAGGAACAAAGGAGTGGTATTTACAAAAATCGAAGTCGAAAGACATGGCCAAAACGAGAACATAGAAAACAATGACGTTAGACAGCTACAAAGCACAGAAATAAGAAAAAACGCAACAAATCTAAACCAGGGCGAAACATGTTGATCATGTCAGTAAACAGGAATTGACTAAAACTGTCTTTCTTCTTAACATGCGTAAAAGGAATGTCACAGACTGCATCCAAAGCAATCATTGCAGCTGTCATCCCAAAATGCATCAAACAGTTAAAGAGGGATACGCCAGTAAGCAGGGTGTATTTACCTGACCAAGTTGCGTAAAATGTAGGTCGTAGATAGCATTTTAATCATGCATTGTACTTGACATCCCAACATGCATCGCACATAACGATATGGTTGGTATTTGAAATGTCAGTATCGGTAATCAGAAATGGATTTTAAACATTCTACCTTTGTCGTTCATGCGTAAAATATAGGTCTTAAACTGAATCAATAGTATGTATTGTTATCCCAAACTGCATCATAAATTCCAATTAGGTTGAGATGGGACATGTCAGTCAGCGGGAAGGAACTTTAAACATTCTACCGTACCAAGTAGCACACGTTTAAAATGAAGGTCACAGACAGCATCCAAAGCATGTATTACAATTGTCATCCCTAAATGTATCAAGCATAGAAATATGGTTGATGTTGGACATGTCAGTAAGCAAGAATGGACTTGACAATTCTACCTAACCGAGTTGCGCATGCTTGAAATGTAGGTATGAGAGAGCATCCGAAGTAACATTCCAGATTTCATCCCAAAATGCATCATACATATCAATTTGTTTGATGTAATACATGTCAGAAAGTGGGAGTGGACTTTCATCATTCTACCTATCCAAGTCACTCATGCGTATAATGTAGCACAGAGAAAGCATTCTACCGTACCAAGTTGCACACGTTTAAAAGAAGGTCACAGAAAGCATACAAAGCATGCATTACAATTGTTATCCCTAAGTGCATAAAGCATACAAATATGGTTGATGTTGGACATGTCAGTAAAAAGAATGGACTTGACCATTCCACCTTACCGAGTTGTTCTTGCTTAAAATGTAGGTATGAGACAGCATCCGAAGTAGCATTCCAGATTTCATCCCAAAATACATCATACATACCAATTTGGTTGATGTAATACATGTAAGCAAGTAGGGGTGAACTTCCTCCATTCTACCTAACCAAGTCACTCATGCGTATAATGTAGCACAGAAAAAGCATTCGAAGTCCATGCATTCCAGCTGTCATCCAAAAATGCATTATACATAGCAATGAACACTAAAACAATAAATCTCCTGTATGTCTTGTTGACCAATCAGTTCAATGAATATAGTCAGTGTTTGACATATCAGGTCAATGAATACAGTCAGTGTTTGACAAATCATTTCAATGAATATAGTCAGGATCTTGGAAATATACGAGGTACACCAATATCCAAGACTCATAATCCATAATTTAGAAACAACTCAAAAAATAAAAAAGGCTACACACAGCGCAGCATGTCCATCACTGAAATTTGAGCAAGTGTATGTGGACACAGTAAGGAGCTTGACACAATAATTAGATGGAAACAAAAAGGAGCTCGACACAGTAATTAGCCGGAGACAAACTAGGGGAAAAAATAAACCCTTTTGGAGACTTCTGGGTAAAAAAAAACGGTAACAGCTATGCAAAATCTGTGGGCCACCAATTAAAAGCTTACATAAAGAGAAATTCAAAGAAAACGCCCATCAAAATCGGATGAAAAATAACGATTTCACTTATTTAAAATAAAACACAAATTTGACCCCTTTGATCCCTTTATAGCTCGGAAACGGAAGGAGCTACACCAAATCCGTTGATATTTCCCTGAAAGCTTACAACAAGAGGAATTCAAAGGAAAATTCCCATCAAAGTCCGATGAAAAATAATAATTGAAGATTATCTGCATGTTTGCAATTTTGGCCCAATTGACCCCTCATAGCTCAGAAAGGATACAAGTTATCAAAAATCTAATGGTGCAGCACCATATCAATTTTTCAAAGGAATCAATTGCAAAAAAATTGCATCAAAATCGTACTTAAAATAAAAAATCAAATTTCTGAAATTCGCCCCTTTGGCATGAAATCCGTTGACATACTACAGAATGGAAATTTCCTAAGGAGCACATTGAAAGAAACCCCATCAAAATCTGATAAATAATAAAGATTCTACAGTCAAATATATGAAAACACCCAATTTAACCCTTTTTGACCCCCTTTTCTAAAACAGGCGCATATTAAAACCAGACCTTGAGAATGTTACAAGAATCATCATACTGAAATTTGAAATGATCTGTCCACTAGAAACAAAGTTATGCTGTCCACAGACACGAAAACCCCTATTTAACCCCTTTTTTCTAAAACGGGTGGGGCAAAGAACCCGAAATTAAAACCCGGGCTTAATCTTGTGCCAAGACACCTTATCCTAAAATTTGAAAATGATCCGTCCATTAAAACCAAAGTTATGCTGTCCAAAGACGCCAACGACAACTGCGCCATACAATAATATGACCGCAAATTTTTCACGGTCGTAAAAGAAGGATATCTTTACATGAATTGGCTAGGAGTGAGACCACATGTGTTGACAGTGTAAGTGCCTCCTGCTATTCATGTATAACAGGTCATGTAAGAAATAATATGTAAAAGTCAGATCATGGCTAAGACTGGTTTAATACAGTATAAGTGAATTTTCATGGGCCACAAATTAAATTATCTGAAAATGGTATGATTTTATATTTGCTGACTGAAAAATTTGTGATTTCCAAGTTTTTAATGTATGAAGTCTCATATGAATAGTTTTTTTGTGGTATGCAATTTTTACATTTTCCGATTAAATGGGAATGTAGCGAAAATAAGGTGCCCACAAAAATAACCGTTTAAACAGACTCGATGCTTAAGTTAACCTACCCGTAATTTAAACATCTGAGTTGCAAGCTACAAGACTGATTATATTACCCTGTTCAAACAACTGGTGATGGATACCATTGAACATTCCTACTACCAAACTCAAATGTTCTTCCACACTTTCCATGAACAACAAGAAAATAAGAAATCATGCAAATATTGATTTTATTGATAACATGAGATGACATGATATATTCTAACAATCTCCATAAATATAACTGTTTGGATGGAATAAGAAATAGTTTATGTACATGAGTATATACAATGTGTCTATTGGAAAAGAGAAATAATAGCACAAGATCTCCTATAAAAATACTATAATTGCATGTATTCTTACCCTTTTTGCATTCAATGGTCATACTTTATGTATACATGTAGAATGCTTCTTAATCAGGAAACAATTATAATTCTATAGATATGAATCAGAAACTGTATCAATTTTTTTCAAACTTAAAAATACACTGAATTTTCATTTTGCTAAAATTGAGAAAGCCATATAAAGATTACTCTTGAGAATGACATTTAGTCCACATCAAATTAGTAGATTTTCATCCCTGGCCACCACACCAAAATCAATCAGCCTCAATTTTTTGACTTTTCAAATAGGATGATTTCAGTTTTACTTTTGCTTAGATTCTCGGAAAAATGTTGTTTCCAAAACCTGATGTGGCCTCAACGGAATTTGCATGATGTACTGTGCATAAACAGTACTTTATATCAAGAAAAAGATAGAGGCTGTCCTAGAAATTGTAAATTTCTGACATAAACAAGTTTTTCATATTTATCTTTCCAAATAAGTCTCCGATTTTAATCATTTTCTTCATTCACTCAATTAAAGGTATTTAAAAGTTTGATTAATTATACCATTGAATACAGTTTAAATAGTTTAAAATACAGTATCCAATATACTCAAAAATGGACAAAATATTCAAATGCATAGAAAGCACCATAATCACATCTCTGTTTGTCTATTTTTCGTTTTTTCTTTTTAAATATTATACATGTATCAAGTTATAGAATACAAAAATAACACAGAACTGGAGAGATCATAGTAAAAACAGTTAATAAACCATAAATTAAATACATGTCATTTGAAAATTATTTTCCCACCTAGTAGCCATGATTCAAAATACCAGATACACCATCAAAATGCAATTAGGGCCGTTCCAGAAAAATTGACATGGGGGGTTTGAAGGCACTTTTTATTGACCCCCACCACCCATAGAATTTTTCCCCATATGTACAATACATAAGAATGAAGAAAACACAACCACCCACAGCAATTTATATGAAGTGCCTTCAAAGGGTCCCAGACCAACTTTTCTGGAACAGCCCTTAAGTTCAAAACCAAAAATGAAATCTAAAACCATTGATCATACAATAGATTTGAATACTATAACAATAGATGTTTTATCAAAAAGACGAACAAATCCAATTTTACCCCATCAATGTCCACATCCAAATATAAAGTAATTTTCCTGAAGGCCAACTACTGAACATGTGTCTACATTGCAAAAGTTTTTCAACTGAATAACTTTATATTTATATTTTCATTAATCACACATTTATCCTCCAATGGTAGCACTTACTATACAGATAAAGCTCTACATATATAAAGACTTGCTGTATCCTGTACAGCTGTATCATGTATACAATACAGAATGTCCACTATACAGATAAAGCTCTACATATATATAGACTTGCTGTATCCTGTACAGCTGTATCATGTATACAATACAGAATGTCCATTTAAGACACACTCACTTCCGGTATTTTGGACAGACAGAAATCCCCATAATATTAATTTTTAGATTAAATTTTTAAATAAATGAAGTTGTTGCGGGAAAGAAACAATATATAACTAGGGTCTTCAGATATCAAAAGTATTTGTTATCGGCACAAAACAAATTGTAATGCTAACTACAGGCTCGCGCATCAACCTGTTTCTAAGCCTTGTACAATTACAGTTAATATTTGAAGACACTAACTATATATTGTCTATTTTTGTTATCAGAAATATAAAGGGACACTTGATTTGCTTACAGTCTGTCAGAAAATAACTTTTTTATTAAATATGAAATTAAAAAAAAAACCTAGCTGTTTTAACATTATTTAAAGTAAATATCAAACATATAGTTACTTTTGCATACATGTTAGCAATGCATCATGCTTTTTGCATGTAAACTGAGACGTAAATAAATTTTTAAAGAACTTATTTGAAAGAACTTTTCATAATACACATTTTGTATCATGGGCTATCTTTTGTAACAACTGGTACAAAAACTGCATTTAAAATATAATATAAATGAAATGAAGAATGAAATATATACAACTGTGATGATTAATTGATTTCTTCTAAAGATATGACTATGCCCCAATAAGCACCCTTGCCCCAAATCCTGTCGATAGTACAACTGAATATTTAT
Source organism: Modiolus philippinarum (assembly GCA_002080025.1). NCBI lineage: Eukaryota > Metazoa > Mollusca > Bivalvia > Mytilida > Modiolidae > Modiolus > Modiolus philippinarum. The sequence goes on along the minus strand of MJUU01046370.1, from coordinate 63,141 downwards.
GAAAGTACTATTATTTGTACCATCATTCACAATTTTTTAAACCAAAATGTAATCATATACAAGAAAAGGCCTGGGCAGATACGGACTCAACCTCTCCCCCCCCCCCCACCTTTCGTAAAAGGTAGTTTCCAGACTATTCTTGACAATTTTTACCTATATTCTGGTTTTAAGTTTTTAAGAAGCATATGCAACCTCCAGCCTGTATCTTAGATTTAAATAACCTTTTAAAGTACCCTGTGTATTTTTGAAATTGGTGCTTATTGGGACAAATGTAGTCAAACAGAAAAAAGTAATCAATACATGACCCAATTAAGTTTCTTTGATCATGGAAGACACTACATTTCAATGATGATTAATTAATTAATGATCAATTAAAAATTGTGTTGTTAATTGTTCCACTATAACAATCCAAACTCAAAATGAAAATAAATAATAACACAATACAGAAATTAGTAAAACTGCCATTTTAATCATAACTGGAAAAGATAAAACATAATAAGTTTAGGTATAAAATGGGTCAGATTGTTTTTCCATATGTGCCAATTAAAATTGTAACGATGGGTTGGATTATTTTTTCCATGAGCCAATTAAATCCAAGAATTGAATCATGTGATCTTGAACAAGCAATAGTTTGACTGCAATTCTCATCTAGTATAAGATGGCCAGAAATGTACATCCCTTACACAGAAAACAGTGTGTTAAATGGTACAATGGATTTCTATGCTAACCAGACAATTTGATATTTTGATCTCAAATCTTGGGCAGCACAAACTACCTAACAAGTTCTATAATGAATAAATTGCAATACAATAAAAACTGCTGCGGCAAGAGCGCATGATAGGCCTGTCCACTGTCAACTCAAATTTTATGGCATTGTTTGACCACAACAAAATTTTGATACTCATATACCAAATATCAAATCAATACGTCAAGAGGTTACAGAAAAAAACTCAAGAAACCTGTATTTTTCAAAATTTCACTAAGTCCAAGGGCCATAACTCTGTACAAAATCAACCTACCGGAATCAAATTTGAACTTGATCTGTATCTCACCTAGATATAGTATATACCAAATATGAAATCAATATGTCAAGCGGTTTCAGAAAAAAAAACTCTGGAAACCTATATTTTTCAAAATTTCACTAAGTCCAAGGGCCACAACTCTGTACAAGATTAACCGACCGGAACCAAATTCCAACTTGATCTGTATTTCACCTAGATATAGTCATATACCAAATATGAAATCAATATGTCAAGCAGTTACAGTAAAAAAAACTCCAGAAAACTATATTTTTCAAAATTTCACTAAGTCCAAGGGCCATAACTCTGTACGGAACCAAATTCCAACTTGATCTGTATTTCACCTAGATATAGTCATATACCAAATATGAAATCAATATGTCAAGCGGTTACAGAAAAAACTCCGGAAACCTATATTTTTCAAAATTTCACTAAGTCCAAGGGCCATAACTCTGTACAAAATCAACCGACCGGAACCAAATTCTAACTTGATCTGTATTTCACCTAGATATAGTCATATACCAAATATGAAATTAATATGTCAAGCGGTTACAGAAAAAAACTCCAGAAATCAAAAAGTTAACGGACGGACAGGCAGACGGACAGACAGACAGACGTACGGACGGACGGACAGACAGATGGACGGACGGACGGATGGAGGGTATACCATAATACATCCGTCTTTCGACGAGCGTATAAAAATAAAAAATAATGTGTAAATTTAACCATGGAAATGTAGCAATCTTGTCAGGTAATTTTTTTTTACCTTCAATCCAAAACCTGTCATTCATTTTTAATCCTGCTAAGTCTTTATATCTTTGACCCATTTAATATGAGTCTTTTTATTGTTTTTATATTGTCACATATATGATTTTGTATATATGGCAAATAAAGTTTTCGTATTCTTATAAAACTTCATTTTGCAGAGATCAATAATTTGAAAAAAAAATTAGATGCTCCGTCATTGTCTGATGTCAAGAAATTTCTTAAATACTTGACAAAAGTTTTCAAAGTAATATTCTCGTTGAAAACTAAAAGGAAATTGCTGTAATCTTTTTTTCAAATATCAGTGCTTGAATTTTGAAAGTATTATATACCCTGTAATTTTAATTTTAGATACATTGTATCAATAAAGTGTTACTGTAAAAAGGGGAAATTTTCACGAGGGGTTTATTTTAGCTAATTTTGCATTTGGCATATACTCGCGAAAATTTACCCTCGCGTAAATTTTATTACAAACATAACGGAATACCAGTGAGAATCGTGAATATGAAACCTCGCAAATATGTTTAGAAATCAAAATAGCAAAATTTAAACCACACGAAGATACAAGATCGAACCTCTGTGATTTTTTTTTATTGATTGTCATAATTGAAGTAAATACCAAAGTAACTGTAAATTAGGCTTCTGGAGAAGGCCCTTTCGACAACTAATGTCTCTTCACTGCAGATCAAATCAAAACAACCTGACGACAAAAACACGAAAATTGTTTAAAATCTGATAGAGAACAAATAATGACATTTACTGGTCTTCTAACTTTCTACTTACATTCATAGAATGACTAATTTGTAATTTGAAACGTAATCAGGACTAGGTTGCACAAAGTCAAGTAAAATTCATTGACAGTTAAATCTTAATTGTATGTTATATTTGTTAAGAATTTAATTTACAATTAAAATTGAACTGTAAATTAACTGGACTTAACTTTTGTGCAACTCAGTCCTGCTTAATAATCAATCTCAATTTCAAATCGGCAAGATAAACATCTACACCCATCATTTTAGAAATTTTAAAATTTTTTACCCTATATGTGAAAAATAACAAATGCATACAATATGGGTTCAAATTGGAGACCTCTTATCTAAGAAATTTTTTAATATCTTCATAAAAACGTAACTGGCAAAGTCTTGTTATATGTCCCTTGTGCTTAGTTAAGTAGTACATAATACTTGTAAACACTTGTTGTTTCATCCAAGGAAAGTCTGTTTACAAGATCAATGTACAGGGGAAAGGTGTCACTGCATAAAAGAACCACAAAAATACAATTTTTTTATTTCTTAACTAGATAACAAAATACTAATATTTATACTGTAAATTTATTTTGCGCAGATTCCCATCTCGACAACTTATGTCTCTTCAATCAAAATCTAAATCAAATCAGTACAACTTTGTACAAAAGTTAATAGGGAACAATTAACCAATTGGACCTATATGGAAAGTCAAACTTAGAGCACTGAACAAACGAGATATTACTCAGTTTAAAAACAAAATTTCAAAAATTTTTGTTAGTGCAAGTTTAAAATATACCACCCACTCCATCAATAAATGCGTCCCTCCCCGATACAATTATTCCTGTAACAGCCATAAAAAAAAGCAAGACATCACATTAATATATAAATAAATTATAACAGCATGTAACATTTGTATATCAAAAGCAAATAGTAAATATTAAACTTGTTCAAAATTGAGTATGAAATCTCAATAATTCTAACTTTACAAAAAGCGGTCCCTATATGTCCCCAACACTAGGTGAGCAGGAGACACAGTTACATAACTCCTCAATGATTAGTAGGAATCAAATTGATACAAATCATCTGAATAATTATTTGTTTTCCATACAAAACATAACATTGCAGTTGTTTCTCCTACAACTTTATTTTAAAACATTCATTTTTTACCTTCAAAAGATTTGTATTAAAAATAAAACAAGTTTTAATTTAATGGACACAAGTTATAATTATGTATGTAGTTTCTGAAAAAACTTGAATCGCTATTTCAATATTAAACCAGGTCAATCTTCTTTATTTCGGTGATGCATGTACAAATCCAGTTTTTATAGAAAAGACATGGCTATAAAAATTGTTCTTATACTTTGCATACAAACCAATACTGACATCCAAGATATGTTCATTCGTAAGGTCCATTTAAACTTATAATAAATTTGTATTCATCAACTTTTTCCTTATTAATCTATACCTTTTTGTAAGTCTACTTTTTCTTATTTCTGAATTTAAAGATCTAGTTTTGTTTTCAAATTTTCTAAATTTAATGGCTGTTATTATTAGTTAGAATTTAATGCTGAACTTTTTGAATGAGAACTATCTCTCATGATAAAAACTTGATGTAAAAATGTGTGCTTAAGTCAATTGTTCTAAACAAATCAAGAATGAAGATATTGAGACATTGATTTATTTCTAAAATAAAACTTAAATTAAACTTTTATAAAGCAAAACTGCCTTATGTCTGACTACATACAGTGCCATTATCTAGCTAAATATTGAGACAAAGATATTCAGTATCAAACCAAACTTAGTCAAAACCTATTTCTATACAAAAAGTTCACTCAGGGTATTCAACTCTTAAACCCTATAAATTGAAGAAAGTGATTAATTAATAAGTTTTATAGTCTGTAAAACTAAAAATCAACAGGAAAATATTTACATTGATTTTTTATCATATTTTTTGCACAACTACTCTCCAAAAGCAATACAGGAGTAAGAGGAATAGGGGGGAACTGGAATACACAAAACATGTGCAATTATTTACTAAAATATTTGCTTCTTCCCATTTCAGATCATTGTAAAATAATACAGTAACTTGTAATACATAAACAAAATTAAAAAATCTATTGCTACAACAATTTTTGACAGGGGAGACAATTTCTAACAATGAGAAGACAGGGGAGATAATTTCTACCGCCCGCCAAGAAAATGCAGACTAATAGTATTGAACAGTATATCCCTGACTAGTCATTGATGAGCATAACAAAAATGGTTCATACTTAAAAATCTTACTCATATTTTTTGTTGGCCTTTTCCCTTGATTGCCCCTGCCCATTATGCCCATACACATTTTTAGAAAAATTTAGGTGCCACTTCCTTGTAATTTGTCGAGCCTTTCCATTCAAAAACCGCCTTATAGAGGCAGTAAATTACATGTATTACACACAAAATCACCGGTGTAAAAACTACTAGAAACCAGTAATTCAATAAACTGGCTACACAAAGCCTGAAGCACAATGAATGTCAAAAAGTTTTTTTTCAACATTTTCAAAGAAAAATCAAATACAAATCATTACATTAAAAATGTATTAGCATATAAATGAATAAATAAATACACTCTGATTTTACACCCTGAATCCACAAGGGAAGTAATTTTTGTAGAAAAAAAATTACCTCCTCAATTCAAAACAGACCAGTTACATTCTTTAACTATTGTAAGATTTCAAAGTATGAAATTTGGTCAATATGTCTCAACTGATAAAATAATCATCATTACAAAATAAGTCTCAAACTTAATAACAACTAAGTATCTGTCAGTGGCATATCCTTGATGTCATTTCCCTCTGCAAAAATAAATGATGGCGTGTCAATGGCACATCTTCTCCGTCATTTCTCTCTGAGAAACAGACAATAGTACATTAATAATTATTATCAAATACATGTCATGTATAACCATGCACATGCCATGCACCTTAGATAAGCTGCTGTTTGGTTCAGGAAGCTATTATATTATTATTTATGCAATGCTCTAATCATTTAATTCTCCAGAAGGAAAGAAAATACATGCTGTCAATGCTCAATATGTATATGTTATCGCGCTCTTGACAGCTATGTATCGTAAAATATCAACCCATGAGCCAGAATATGAAGCACAGGGGCGAGTGAGCGTAGCAACGAGCCCCAAGCTTCATTATCTGGTGAGCGGGATGATATTTTACAATATATCAGCTGTCAAAAGCCCGATAACTTGTTTATCATCCTTTATTTTGCATTTTAGATTTGTATTTATTGAACCAAGGTTTCAAATTCTCCCAAAGTTGCGCGGGAAATTCGACAAACATGTCATTCTCGCCTTTTCAGCAATTTTAAGCTTCAAAAACATGTTTTGTATTTTTTTTTTTTATCACTTTAGCTGCAAAGGTTTTGCAACTGGATGAATATTTTGACCGAACTACTCGAAATAATGTCGATTTTGAATGTTGCAGCAACCTTTGGTTGTAATGATATTCTTTCGTTCCTTGGAGCTTTTATGACGTTATAATGTGAAAGCGTCAAAGCTCTGCAGGATATATCAACGACCTAGTTTCTACAATTTTTCTGACGTCTAGTTTATCTATTTCTGTAATCATGATTCTGGTTTGAATGCATAATCGGAAAGAACAAATGCAATAGATGTTTATTTTTATCCGTTTGATTGCGTGTGAAAACTTGAATAAAAGTTATTTCCTTTGAAACTTTGTGAGAATCGCTTGATATATCCAGGTCAACCTCTGATATATCCGGGTCAACCGGATTTGGCTTTTGTGGAAAGGTTCTGCAGGCTGATATAACCATGAGGAAGGATGATAAATATGAATATGTATGTATTTTGTTCATTTAATATACATGGCGTATGTGTAACTGTATATACAATGTAATATTACTCACAAAGATAAAATTTGAACTCGATAAAAATGTATTGTAACTCCTTCATATAAACATATGAATTTGATTGCTATTTTGCTATGATGAGTATCAAGAGACAAGAAGGTCAGATGGCATTGTTTTTAAGTATTAAAGCATTTTATAGTATGTTATTTTTTTTGTTTAATCCATAACCAAGAACAAAGAAAGACAGATGTAGTGGCACCAACACCCTTTGAGGGAAATGATAATAGCTTATTGATGAAGAATTGGAAAATGTAGCATCATTGCTAAATTTTCTCTGTATGTAACAGATTTTGTCTCATGCATGTTTTAATCATCTGTCTTGAATTATGATAATTGTCACAACAAAGAGATCAACGAGTATGCTGGTATTCCTTCTGTCTCTTAGTTCATTTGGATTTACATAATCATGTTTTATAATACAAGACTTAAAGGGAAATATATATTTGCTAATACTAGAGGCAATCTAAAATGCATGCAAAAAATCACATGTATTGTTCCCATTGTTGAAAGTCTTGATAAATGGTTCTTTCATAATTGATGATGTTGTTATACCAAATCTATTTAGAAGTATTTCAATTGAAGTTTCATATGTAAGAAGGCTTGATATCATAGTCAACGGAAATTATGTCCTTAGCTAGCTGTCAGTAACTGCGAGCATTTGTCTAGACAGTACCTGTGTGTATTGTCTTCATGTTTTATGTACTTCATTGTAAGGGTACTCGTCTTGATAAGTTGGACTTTTTTTCTAGTTTGATTTTTACCGTGAGTCTTTTTGTGTATTTATTTTTAGCCATTCACCACACACAGGGGGAGGGTTTGGATCCAAGAAAACAAGTTTAACCCCACCACAATTTTTGTGCCTGTCCCAAGTCAGGAATATGTTGGTCCTTGTCTTCTTATAAAATTTTAGTTTCTTGATATTTGGGTTATTGGATGTGGTTTGTTTCCATTGATTTATTCTCTTTTTTACCTTTTTGGGGCCATTTAGGGCTTGCTATATGGTGTGAGGTTCCTCACTGTGTTGAAGACTGTACGGTGACCCCTAGATGCTTTGTTTTGGGTCGTTTTAACCTGGATATGGGATGTTGTCTCTTTGACATTTACCCCATTTCCTTTAATTTTAATATTTAAGCTTCATTTTGCATCAAATATGTAGTCTGTTTTTTAGTTACAACCACCATGTTGTTTGTTCTAAAGACTTAAAGTAACAAACTTGAAAGTAAATACCAATCTGATGATGCAGACAAACTTTTGTTCATTTGACAAGCCGTTTCAGAAAAGATCTTTGAAATAAAATTAATGGACTGACGATGGAAGCTGTTCATTTTATATGCTTATTATGTATCAAAGACTTACTAATGGCTCCAGTTCTTTTTTATCCACTAAGCTGTACTCCACCACAAAGTAGTAAAAATGTTTATAACATGTGTTTACATGTGCTTCCTACGAGTAAACAAAAACACATACAACTTTTACGATTATTAAATTCTAGCTGATAATGTTTATATCTGTAGTGTGTGTTTTGTGCTGTTGGTGAGTATACTGTAAACCATGAAATTTTTGTGGCAGTTTTATTTCGCTCTTTTTGCATTAAAGAATATTATTTTTGTGCAATTGGGTAATTTAGTAGCGCCATCCGCAACACAAAATTCAAGACTGTGTCTAATTCAAAACCGCTAAAAAAAAGATGGCTTGAAAATTTTTCTGTTTACAGTAATGACGGCAAAACCTCTGATACAACTGCATATTTCAGCAAAAGAATACACAGACTGTGAGACCACACAAAGTTGATTAATTGGATCTCAGGCAATTGAAAATGAGGAGGGACGGAGGTGATTTTTTTATCATTTTATTTGCCAAAAAATAGACGTGGCAGCATTTCACATCTTAAAAACCACCAAAAATGTAGTATAAAGGCTGATATTTTTTTTACTTTAATGAATGGCAAAAAATAGGGTCAAAGAGGGGCTTTTTTCAAGCCTCCAACTAGATGAGGGAGGGCCTGAGAACCAATAAATTATTTTTTCATGGCCTAAATCTATTTATTTAACCTACAGTGTTGAAATATTTTTAAAAGAAATATATGTAATTTGCAGAGTAAACTTCAAATTTCTCAAGATGTTCATCATACAGTGGACTCTGCCTAACTGAATACAAGAAATGTCAGAAAAAAATTTTTCTGTAGTATTGGATTGTCCAGTAAACCCATTTTCAGTACGGGAAATCGCTCTGATGCCAAGAAGAGGAGGAAATGTTGAAGGGCAAGTAACCATGAGGAAAGTTTGAATCCTGAACTGAAATTTATACTGGTTTCGTTAAAGATTTGGCAGATTACGTCATTATCAGCTTGGGGTCAATCTGTATTGCTGTCATGGCCTAAAATCAACACTGTAGGAAATTATAATGATGTATTTGATAAATAGAACCATTTGTGTGTCTGAATAAACACATTTTCCTCTGTTCTTGGCGTTTTATTTCCTTTCATTAATGTGTTACTTCCCTTTAGTAGTTGTGACTTGGGTAGTTAGAGTTGTCATTCTGCTAAAAATAACTTTAAATGCAAGTACAAAATGTATGTATTCTACAGTGGAATCAGGAATTAATCGACCTAAATCCCTTGCTCTTGTCACCAAGTGTGAGGTTATTGTGTTTGTAGTTTTACAATTTTATATGGCTATACAACCTACATATTTAATATAAAATAAAGGGCTACGCCAAGCGCAGCATGATACGACCGCAGCATGCCAACCGCAGAAATTTCAACAAAAGTAGTTTATAGTGAATGTGGACACAGTAAAGAGCTTGACAAAATAATTAGATGGACACAAAAAGAAGCTTGACACAGTTATTAGCTAGAAACAAAATAGGGAAAAATTCATCCTTTTTGATCACTTACTGATGAAAAAAACATGAGAGCTATGCAAAATATGTACTATCAACTAAAACTTTAAATCCATAGAAATTCAAAGAAAAAAATTCCATCGAAATCTGATGAAAAATAAAGATATGATATATTTAGAAAAATTGCAATTTCGGCCCCTAGGCTTTGACCCCATGTAGCTCGGAAACGGTAAGAGCCACGCCAAATCTGTTGCCATATCTCTGAAAGCTTAGATCAAGAGGAATCCAAAAAGAAAAAATCCAATCAAAATCCGATGAAAAATAAAGATTTGACATATTTAGAAAAATTGCAATTTTGGCCCCTTTGACCCCTTGTAGCTCGGAAACGGTAAGAGCTAAACAAAATCTGTTTACATACTGCCGAAAGCTTAGATCAAGAAGAATCCAAAGAAAAAAATCCCATTGAAATCCGATGAAAAATAAAGATTTGACATTTTTAGATAAATTGCATTTTTGGCCCCTTTGACCCCTTGTAGCTCGGA
>MJUU01046370.1:23507-34803 GCA_002080025.1 Modiolus philippinarum | reverse complement strand
GGCATTAAAATGAAAAAATAATTGACTAATTAATTAGCTGATTAAATCTTTAATTACTTTGATGTTTCTCTTGAACACAAAAATTCTTTGAAAATGAAGTGTATTATTTTTTAAATTGCCTCAATCTAGCCGCGAAGTAGGTACCCGTACTACTAACTGGAGATGCAGTGTCAGAAGTACCAATCTTTGGAACAAGGCTGCAGTTGTACAGATTTTTGTTTGTTGACGATCCTGAATCCATGGGTAAATTTACATGGATGTAGCATTTCTTGATTCAGAATGATTCTGCTCAAACCGGGGCCGTGTTGAACTTACTAGGCCAACATTAAAAATATTTTTGTTTCCCCTCCCCGACTGGGTTGTTCAGGTTATGGGTAGGTAGGTAGAAAATTTATTTTATTTTTTCTTCAAATAAAAAAATTCTACTTAAAATTTTATATATATTTAAATAATGCCTGTTTTACATAACAAACTCTTGTTGACTGTAGACCAACAAAAAAAAAAGATTAACTGCAATGGTTGATAAAATTTTTTGGGTAGCAGCAATTTTAGCAGGTCGGTCATGGGAGGGGAAACAATTTTTTTTATTTTTGGCCTTATGAGGTATGAGTAAAGCCAATAATTGTTGAAGGCCTCATAGTTACTTCAAGATGAAGAACAACAGTAAAAGCTTTTTTCCATTGCTAAGTTTTACCATGTATTTGTAGAGATGTTGTTTCCATACCCTTTGATATTTATATCAATAAAATGTTCGAAGTTAAGCCTTCACAAAAAATAATATCAACCCATTTGTTTATGACAATAACATTTTTCAATTAAAGTTTATGCCTGCACGATAAATTTGCCAGATATTTCTATAAAAATGTGTTTTGCCGAATGACGATATGTTTTTTTTTTTTGCAAAATAACGATAAAGGTTAATTTCACGAATCATGCTTTATTTATGATGATAAACGGTATTTTTTTACCCATTTGACGTGTAACGATAGTTGAAAAGAAGCATTTTTAAAAACGGTTAGCGTCTGTATGGCTAAAAAATTTTTACCATTATCTGCATCTCCTCCTAAACCACTGGGTACTTTTCAATGAAACTTGCAATGAAACTTGCAGGAATGCTTCAGTATGTATTGTAGATGTGCACCATTCATTTAGTTTTTCTTTATTTACGTTTTTCCAGATTTTGAAACTATATTTGGACTTTGTCATTTTAGCTTATTGGAGTCATAGGATATACCTCCATTATCCACAACTCCTCCTAGACTGCTTGGTACTTTCCATACAAACTTTCAAGAATGAAGAATGCTTCAGTATATATTGCAGATGTGCACCATAGATTAGTTTTTGATTAATTTTGATTTTTTCAGATTTCTAGCAATGTTTGGACTTGGTCATTTTAGCTTATTAGAGTCATAGCTATATAGGGTATATACCTCAATTATCCACAACTCTTCCTAGACCGCTTGGTACTTTCCAACCAAACTTGCAATAATGCTTCAATATATATTGCAGATGTGCACCATGCGTTTAGTTTTTGATTAATTTTGATTTTTTTAGATTTCTAGCAATGTTTTGACTTAGTCATTTTAGCTTATTGGAGTCATAGCTATATAGGGTATATACCTCCATTATCCACAACTCCTCCTAGACCGCTTGGTACTTTCCAACCAAACTTGCAAGAATGCTTCAATATATATTGCAGATGTGCACCATGCATTTAGTTTTTGATTAATTTTGAAATTTTTAGATTTTCTAGCTATGTTTGAACTTAATTTTAATTTTTTCTAATTATCATTGGACTTGTCATTATATAACAAAACAGGAATTCTTAAAATATATAGTGCAGGCGACACATGCGTTCCACGGAACACCCATGCGTTTTTGTTTTTACAGACACATCGTCATTTAATAATTGTGTAAACCTCATATTACACTATATTTTCAGTCAGGGATCCCACTGCATGAAGTAAAAACTTTTCACCAGCTTAGGTTAATTATTTTTACTTAAAGAAGTAAATAAAATCAGCATTAAATTTATTTACTTGTACAAGTAAATTTAGATAAAATGCAGAGATTTTCTCCATTCATTGTCTCATTATATAAATTTTCATAGGATAATTAATAATTTTCTATGAAAATTTCATTTCTGATCTTTTCTTTAAAGTAAAAATTGATTAGGGGCACAATGTTTTTCTTGAGGCGCAAGCTAGCCAAAGATTAGTCCTTTGGGACTTTTAACAGCTATTAATATTGAATTAAGTGGTCTACAACTTGCATCATTACCACATGAAGATTTATCACAATATGATGCTTGTAATTTGGTTTCATGTGGTCTGATAGGATGAACAGTGAGCCTGTAATGGGGAAAGGCTGTTTTGGAATAAATATACTGCATATCTCCAGGCTTACCTGTATAAGTAAAAAGTTTTTACTTATAGAGGTAAACAGAATTTTTACTGCTTCAGGTAAATAAAATTGACTTCTGTAGGTGAAATGATTTCACTTTATCCAGTTGGATCTCTGGCTGATTTTCATGACAATGTGTTGATATTCGATAAATAAAACTTATTGTTGACATTTTTCTACAGTTTTAATTAAAATTACATGAGTTGGAAATAAAAAAATTAACTAACCTCACGGGAAATCTCGCACACACGTGTTATTACCAGTTTTTACATAGAATTAACTATGAGTTTCTAATCTCTTTATCTATACGTCTCTGATATAATCAACATCTTCCACATTGCGTATTAAATTTCTATAATTCGAATAGTCTAAAATTAATTTAGACTATTATTTTACAACGCAAACATTTTGCCTTACATTGATTTTTGTGACTGTGACTCATCTCTCAGAATTTCTGCAGATAGATGCATGTTCTTGCAGACGCTAGGGGCTATCTTGTACTAGGTCTAATAGGGTACAAATTTGATGCAATCAATTAGAGAATAAAATAGAATGGGGTTTCTCTTTCATTTGGCTAACCTTAGAAATTGTTTGTTTGCTGTATATCAACCTACTTTAATATAAAAATCCTACCTTCTATAAAAACATTAATTGTCATTTCCCAGAGAATTCTTTTCTGTTTTAGTTTCTTTTAAAATTAAACCTTTTTTGATGTCTTTCAAGAAAAAAAATAATTCACCTACCTACCCATTCACATCCAAATTTGTTAGTCGATAAGCAGCAAACATACATTTTGTAAAGGATGGCTGTATCTATGCACATAGTTTGCCTCCACAATATTCCCAATTATCTTAAGCCTTAAATTACAGAATTAACTGTTCTATAGTGGGATATTGAGGGAGCACTAATGGATTTCAAACGAAATTAAGGGTGGTGGCATGTATAACGGCAAGGGGCTTAATATGAGGAATACAGTATTTTAGTTGGCCGTCTATGTAGCTGAAGAGCAAGAATTTGATAAGATTCCATCTTTATAATTAGAACCCTAGAACAAAGGAGATAACGGGATTCACAGTTTTGAAAATAAAGAAAAAACTGGGGTGGGCGAATTTTTGCAGGGCAGGCATGGACAAGAATCTACTTATTATTAACTTTATGTTTTCTAAGATACAAGTGCATTCAAAACTTCATTCATCTATCAAAAGACTCGTAAGACTTTCCTCTTATTAATAAGTACATTTTGATTGAGTGATGCAAATTAAAATCGGTTCATTTAATAATTCAACAGTTGAATAATAATTCAGGACAGGATTTTTTCTGGCAAAATTTAAGAACATCTCTTTTATTTTTTATTTCAGAATTCCGTATCGGAATTAATGTTGAACTTAGTGGAAAAAGATAATTGCCATTTTGATTCTATATGTGGTGTTCCATACACAGCTCTACCTATTGCAACAGTAAGTCTTATCTTATGCTGCTGGCTGAAAGGTACATTTGTAAATTATAAGATATTGTATCATGCATCCATATTTTTTTTTCCTTGGTCACACTTACTTGCATGTTAATCCATTGATGTTTGGTTAGTTGATGCACATTGGGGATTATCATCACTTGACCCATATAGTCCCTCGACTTCGTCTCGGGCAAATATGGGTGTCTCAGGATGATAAGTAGGCCAATATGGAATGCCCATGTATTAATCTGTACTTATTGAGCATGTATGTTTCATTACTTTACACATAGAAATAAAAGTACAAATTATGCTCAAAGTTGAGATAATTTTAAAATCAATATGAAATTTGGCTATTGATATGCTAATTGAAATGATCTCAACTGTGGCCTGATATAATGGACTTGATTCTCATTGTTATGCACTTTGACAAAATGTTGATTTTAGGATCACGAGGACATGACACTAAAAAAAAAAGACAAATTAAACATGTTAAATGTGCCAAAGAATATTTTCACACATGTGAAATCTTGACAGTGACCCAAGAACTTTGAGTATCAGATTTGTTTCTGAAGTTATCCTGAAGTTGAGCTAAAAGAAAAAAATGCAAATAATTGGATGTGATATAAGAAACAATATACTATTCCCTTCCTGACTTTGTTTGTATTTCGTGCTTATAAGATTTTTCATTGGCTGTCTGACTACATACATATACAGGTAAATGAGCTATTAAAATATTCATGATGTACTGAATCAATATTTGCCAGAAACTAATGCACAGTAGCAAGGGAAACATACCCCAAAAAAATATTTGACTCATTGCCATCGGTAACAAAAGGTCTCCAGGATCTTCATTTATCATACCTAAAATTTAAAGCCAATTGTAAATAAAATCATGCATAATAAATATAATAATAACTTCAGATTGTCATTTTGACAAATTATCTCAAGTACAGACAACAAAATGTGATGACAACAAAAAAATTATGAAAATCAAAATCAAAACAGTTATTATTTGACATGTGAATGTCATTGATGATTAGGTCTGTAATGATGGAAATAATATATGTTATACCAATAAAAACTCCAAGTGGAGTATCTCTCTGTTCCTCTGTCCATCTGTTTCATATGTAGCAGTGCTCTCCAACTAGACAATCCTTTGATCAAATCTCTTTCTACTTTGTACAAATATTTGGGACAATAGTCTCACAATCTGTATACTTTGTGGTGAAAATTGCATTTCTATTGAACATACAATATAAGGCAATTCCCTGTGCATTAGGCATATTGTGGGACTTGGCACAGTTTTTTTATTAAAATTGTCAATCCTCTCCGCTTTTTCATCAGTGGTGGAAGGACTAACACTGAATTCATACATTTTTGTATATATATATATATAATTGATGATGTTTTTATTTACAGTGCATGTCTGTAGGACACAACTATCCTATGTTAATCAGACGAAAAGAAGCAAAGGATTATGGGACAAAGAAAATGATTGAGGGTAAATACAAATCTGGAGATGTCTGCCTGATTATTGAAGATGTAGTTACAAGTGGAACTTCAGTTTTGGAAACAGTCAAGGTTATTTTTATATCTCTGCTGAAAATTATATACAGTGGAACTCCTCAAATCAGCCCCTTGAAAAAGGGACCCCTCAAGAAACTGAAGGATTGTCATGATTGTTTTTGTCTTGAAATTTTACCTTTATTTGAATTATAAAGTTAAACTTTCCTTTGAAATCCAGTTCCTCCAAATTCCAAATTCCGTCTGTATAGATTGGTCCCAAAAGTATATTGCCTGTCAAATTCAATGTTGCAAACCAGACAACAACTTTTATATGCCCCTGTGATGAAAAGTCGGGGAACTTGTCTGTCCGTTTGTCCGTCCGTCCATCATTTCGTCCGTTCATCCGTCCGTACGAATTAAAAACACAACTTTCCATGTTTTTTTTAGAAAGTTTGCAAACAAATTCCAACTGCTTCAATGGAATTTAACTTACAATAAGTAGATGTGCACACACATATCTTTTGGAATATTCAAAATAGCTGCGGTTGCCATGGAAACTTAAAAAAGGCGGGAAAATTCAAAATGCCTCAAATTTGATGAAACTTTACAGGAAGGATGTCTAACACCCATAGAAATAATTTTCGGTCTCAGAATTTTCAAAATGGCTGCGTTGTCATGGAAACTGGAAAAAGGCGGGAAAATTCAAAGTGCCTCAAAATGAATGAAACTTTACAGGAAGATTGCCTAGCACCCATAGAATTGATTTTTGGGCTCAGAACTTCCCTTTTATATTTTTATGCCCCCGCCAGGAAGTGGAAGGGTCATATAGATTTACCCTTGTCCTTCTGTACGTACGGACGTACGTCCGTACGTCCCGATATTAAGTTTTGCGTTTAGGTCCATATTTTGGTAACCTCTTGTAATACTTTGATATTATTATATCAGTATATGCACCTTGCTTAGTACTACCGGATTCACCAACAATTAGGGATCCATGACCTACATTTTACGCTTGAGTGACTTTTGTTAAATTTTGCGTTTTTAAGTCCATTTCTCAACAACTACACATCATACAACAATGATGTTTCATCAAATTAATTGCCTTGATGAGTACTACCAAAATCATGAGAATTAGGTGACTTTGACCTATATTTTACGCTTGAGTTTTGCGTTAAGGTCCATTTCTCATCAACTGCACATCATACCACAATGATGTTTCATCAAATTAATCACCTTCATGAGTACTACCCAAATCATCAAGAATTAAGTGGCTTTGACCTATATTTTACGCTTAGTGATTTTTGTTAAATTTTGCGTTTAAGTCCATTTCTCAACAACTAAACATGATATCACTATGTTGTTGCATCAAATAAATCACCTTGATGGGTGCTATCCAAATCAAGGACAATTTAGTGTCTTTGACCTACATTTTACGCTTGAGTGACTTTCGGTAAATTTTGTGTTTAAAGTCCATTTCTTAACAACTACACAACATAACATTATAATGTTTCATGAAATGACTCATCTTAGTGAAAACTACCAAATTCTTAGACAATTCGTTGACTTTGACCTACATTTTACACTTGAATGACTTTGTTAAATTTTTGCATTAGGCCAATTTATTAGCAACTTGGTAGTTAATCAAATAAATCACCATAGTGAGTACTGCATAATTCATGCATAATTTTATAACCTGACCAATATTTTATGCTTCAGCAACTTTAGTTGGGTAATTTTTGTTTACGTCCATTATTTAACAACTTTAATGAATAACCATCTGCAGTTAACAGTCATGACAGTACTTCTTGATGATTCCATCCCAATTCAGTGAACAGGGAACTCAATTCCATCGATGATTGGTAAGGTTATCTATTGCGATAAATTTGTCGGCGGGGCATCCATGTTTTATAAACACATTTTCTAGTTTTGAAAAAAGAAGAGGTATATCATTGTGTCCATACTTGTACTGTGTCAACACCTGTATTGTGTCAACACACACTTTGATTTACTCTTGCCATATTGATTCAGGGTTCAATGAGCGGAGGCATAATTGATTGCCATTCTGCTACAGCTCTAGTTTTACAATGAAATCTATCCAGTTTTACAACAAGTTGCAAATCTAATTTGATTTATTTGTGAATTTCAAGTGATTACATCCTGTATTACTTGAAATTTAAGAAAAAATGTTGGAATAATTGAGACAAAGTCTAAATTGACCCTTGAGATCAATTCTTAAACTTTTAGCATCAGTGTTCAGATTTTCCTGGAGGGAGCAGGACAATTGCCCCCTAGGACAACTGCCCTCCCTCCCCAGGACAATTGCCCCCAAAGGATAATTGCCCCCCTCCTAGAGAACTATAGCTCTAATGGCTAAATATTTAAACTTGGACAAATATTTAGTCAATTTATATATAATATTTTCATTATTTTTGTATTATTATGATCTTATTTTGTTTTCCTATTAATGACTTTATCCAGAAAAATTAATATTTATCAAGCAAATTAAAAACATTAAAAAAAGTGTCAAAAAAAGTATCATTTCTATCATTTTTTCGCTGTATGTATACTTATGATATTTTTATAAATAAAAGAGTATTCAACACTTAGAAATTAAAAATTAACTTGTCTGAACACAATATTAAAAGATATGAGTACATACATGTACATATATGCAGATATTGAGTAAATATGCATTGGAAAATAAAACAATAAATACACTGCAACTAAAAACTTAAAAAGGCCTTAAAATAATGAACATTAAATCAGTGAAAGAGCAAGAAAGCCCTAGAGTCTGAACCATTGACATTTTTACAACTATTCCAAAGTAAGACCAGAAAAAACAAAAACAAACTCCAATACAGAAGATTTCTATCACTAAAATTATATTTAGCCTTCATATAATAAATAACTTTGATGGTTATTTTCCTGTGGTTGGCAACAGTTATATGGGGCTATTGTCCTTGTCTGGAACATTCGAAACTGGAACCTCTTTAAACCAGCGGATTTCATGGGTCCAGACAGAGGCTGTACTTCAACATACTTTTTTCCTGTTATTGTATTTACCCTTCTCTTTGAGCGCTAGATCTAGAGGCAATAGAGTTTATTTAGTGGGTTTGAAGGTGATTCTTTCTCACTGACTTATCTCAGAAAAACTTGAACAAACCTCACATTTTAGGCATTTCTGACGCTAACAAACCTCTTTTGAAAAATCTTAACAACAGGAGTAAGAAAAATATTTTGCCTTTCACATGGTTATACATGTCTACATCTAATACTGTAATTTGAAAAAAAGCAGAAGTTCTGTCAAGTTTTGGTACAAAATGCAGGGTTTGACATTATTTTTTTGACCAACTTGCGGGCAAGTGAGATACAGATTTTACTTGCCTGAAACTAGGAAGTACTTGTCCGAACTTTGTGAATATCAAACAGCTAAAACATGGTCCCTTATATAGCATTGTAGTGTTAGAAGTGTTTGTAATGTCTCATGTAACAGAAACCTGTCTAGTACCCCGAGCAAACAAATAACGCTATTCTGAACCATAGTCAATTCGGAGTCCTAATAAACATGATAAAGTTTTAACAGGTTAATTGAACTAGTACAAATGAAAATCAACAAGGTTTGTAATCATTTGAAAGGTTTGAATATTTTTCATGACCAGTACCATGGGAAAATAATATATGAAATGTAAATAAAGGAATTTGTTGAAGATCTCTCGACGTTTTTATTTAAAAACCAATATATCAGAAGCTGATCCCATGTTCATACTTCTCTATTTTCTCCATTTTCTGACAAAAAAACGTATAGTAGGTTCTCTTAATATTGTGGGTTTCATTATATTGTGGTTCATGTTCATTTCAACTAAATTTTTAACTATGACATCAACGTTTCTACATAGCTTACTAGCTATGTACCACGATATAATGAGCTACCGGTATACATCATTAATCGCCAAACTGTTCCGACATTGTATGTTTGTATTCATTTCATTTGGATAAAAATTGTTTGGGTAAAATTTTCACATTCCTCAACTACAATAGTGAGTGCAAACAGCAATGTAGAAATACAATAGGTATTTAGATTATCCAGAGGATTCTACAAGCCAAAATGAAAGTTGCTTACATCCATGACTTCGATAATTAGTGCGACATTTTGATTGGTCGCTCAAATTCTTGTCAGGAACAGGAAGCGTGATCGTACATTCGTGTTGTCTCAGATTTGGTATCGCCTATAAGAAGACTNAGTTCACACTTGAGCGACTTTGGTTAAATTTTGCATTTAGGTCCATGTCTCATCAACTATACATGATACCATTATGATGTTGCATTCTTACATTCATCTTAGTGCGGGGCATCCGTGTCTTATAGACACATTCTCTAGTTTATTTTATAATCAATGTACGATCTCAAGTTGTTCACGAAGCATGTCAATCTATCAAACAGTTCGTATAAGCATCATTTTTTTACTTGCCCGATCGGACAAGTTAGATACAGGTTTTACTTGTCCAATATGGAATTTACTTGCCCCGGGCAATCAGACAACTGTTAATGTCAAACCCTGAAATGATCTATACCTTGTTCTTTTCCAGACATTAGAAGATGTAGAAATTAAGTGCACAGATGCAGTGGTTTTATTAGACAGGGAACAGGGAGCTACGGCAACACTGAAGAATAAGGGTATAAATGTACACAGGTGATTTACTAATTTTTTTACTAATTCCAGACATTGAGATCTCATTTAAAAATGGTACAAATGTTTCTAATTAGTAGAGGTTTCAATGACAGATTATAATGAAAAATCACTCTATTGTAGTCCCATATCAAGACTAAGTTATAAAATTTGGAAGTACTGATTAACTAATTAGTATAATTTTATGCATGTATGTAATTCAATGAACAGATATGGAAAACAAAAGATGGAGTAAATTTATATCACTTTTGATTCATGTATATTATGAGGTCATCAGGTTTTGTTCAAATTATGTATCTCCTTAAAAGTGGCTTAAGAGCAATAATGAATTAATTAAACCGATTTCTAAAATGTTTGCTGGAAATAGGGTCTTGAAGTCTCATACAATTTTGGAACTTCTGGGATCAAAAATTGTACCTGGATGTTACATTTTAAGCAAAGATGTATGACATTTCAAACAAAAATGTGAACGTCGTAATCCTCAGACTTCATGTGTTTATCGTGGATTCTCGTGAGTCACATGACAAGACTTACACACACTATAATCAATTATGAAGCTGATAAATCTATAATAAAAGCAGGAAAGTTGACATCTTGGAAGACGAAATATGGTCTGCATTCAAAAAGTCATCTCAAAGTCAACACATATCATGCATATAAATAAATGCATTGAAACATTTTCTTCTTTGAACTACTAGGTAAATTAAAACTGAACTTAGTAAAATAAACAACAGTTTTGAAATAGTTACTTCAAGAAGGATATCTAGCTGTTCTGAAAATGACAATTTAACATTTAAACCTTTGAAATATTTTACATAGGTATAAGAGCCATTGACCAGATGGGCCATAAAAGCTCTTGAGGGCCTCTTGTAAACATGAAATATGATAGCTTTATTTTTTTCTGCTTTAAAGTGTGTGTACACTAAGTCAGGTTCTGGATGTTTTGACTTCTACTGGTAACCTAGACCAGGATACAGTAAACAGAACCAAACAATTTATACAGCAAAACAGATTTGATCAGAACAGTGGGCCTGATCCAAGTCAGAAAAAGGTGTGTCTTAATTTTGTTGAAATGACCTTTATAAATGCTTAACAAATACCGTATAGCATGTAATTTTGGCAAGGTTTAAATTTTCACTGTATACGCAAGTTTTATGGAAGCACGAAAATAAAAACTCACAAAATTAAAATTTAAATATTGCTTTATACACACTTGTCCTGCACACAATCACAATTTTTCATAGGCA
>MJUU01046370.1:7104-22484 GCA_002080025.1 Modiolus philippinarum | reverse complement strand
TTTTTTACTAATTCCAGACATTGAGATCTCATTTAAAAATGGTACAAATGTTTCTAATTAGTAGAGGTTTCAATGACAGATTATAATGAAAAATCACTCTATTGTAGGGCTTCTCTGAATGTCAACTTTTAATTAATTAATATATATTTCCTCTTCACTGAACTTAATTATGGGGCACCAAAAAGGGAATTTGCACTAATGAGAAACTCAGGTAAATTAACACCCTATGTTGATAATTGTATTAATGATATTGTGTAATTGTAACTGGTTTGCAAAAAAAAAAAA
Organism: Modiolus philippinarum; assembly: GCA_002080025.1. Lineage (NCBI taxonomy): Eukaryota > Metazoa > Mollusca > Bivalvia > Mytilida > Modiolidae > Modiolus > Modiolus philippinarum. The sequence goes on along the minus strand of MJUU01046370.1, from coordinate 22,199 downwards.
TCTTACAACAAAAATCAGTCATAAGTTTATATTTATTAAACATATGATAAATTTTTATCTAAAGATTTGAAATGAAGTACAGTTTTATGAACTTTTTCAAAGCCTGTGAATGATTTTTTTTTGTGTGTTTGTGTTTCATTTGTCACTTAAAACTCAATTTTTTTTTAAAGTTTCCTTCAGACAATTACTTTATAAATGAGAACAAGATAGTGTATAGATATTTTATTATATATCAATGCAACTTTGTATTATACATAACTAAATAATAAGTTTAGCACTGAAACTAATATTAAAATATGATAGACATAATCATCATTATTATGGAACATATACATATACAAAAACATAACAGATCAGCAAGTTGCAAAAAAGTCAGTACACAATTAACCTAGGTGGAGAAGTTCTGATGCTGAGTCGGCGTATTCCATCAGAGTGATGGTTCTGTTCTGTAGTCTTTCCTTGAGGATGGCAATGCGGCGGTCGATGTTCAAGTACTTCTTTGGATGTGGTCTGGCTGTTCCCCCTGCTTCTCTCTGTAGTCGGTTTATATTAACTTAAATTCAAAAAAATATAATTTATAGAATTCAAATATATTTCAGTAACATCTTTTAAATATTAAAAAATGTTCAATCTTTTAATTCAGAATTGGTGATTCAGTGTATTATTTAGATCTTTTTATACCAAAAATTATGTTAAATGAAAATTTGATTATAAAAATTCAAATATTCTTAAGCATATTTAAAAAAAACATTTTATGAAATATTCAATTTCAAATATTTATTTGTTTCTAGATTTTGTTAAACATTTTTCATTAAATTTCTTTCTTTTGTCATTCTTTATACTTTTTTTTTTTTTTATATATATATTTTTGAACTATTTTTAAATAAATTAAACCAAAAACAAATACAAATTTTTAAATAATACTTTAATAACAATGATAGTTCATAGTAATTATAATCTTTCACCTAATTAATATAATTTTCTAATTCCCCCTTTAAAGGACCCCATGATAATTGCTATAACAACAATGTTACAATATGTGATTTTAAGAAAGTTGACGTTCAGAGAACACACCATCAAGACTAAGTTATAAAATTTGGAAGTACTGATTAACTAATTAGTATAATTTTATGCATGTATGTAATTCAATTTCACTTTTCATTCATAAACTACCAATGAACAGATATGGAAAACAAAAGATGGAGTAAATTTATATCACTTTTGATTCATGTATATTATGAGGTCATCAGGTTTTGTTCAAATTATGTATCTCCTTAAAAGTGGCTTAAGAGCAATAATGAATTAATTAAACCGATTTCTAAAATGTTTGCTGGAAATAGGGTCTGTAAGTCTCATACAATTTTGGAACTTCTGGGATCAAAAATTGTACCTGGATGTTACATTTTAAGCAAAGATGTATGACATTTCAAACAAAAATGTGAACATCGTAATCCTCAGACTTCATGTCTTGGAGGGAAACATTTTGAATTGCCTGTTTATCGTGGATTCTCGTGAGTCACATGACAAGACTTACACACACTATAATCAATTATGAAGCTGATAAATTTATAATAAAAGCAGGAAAGTTGACATCTTGGAAGACGAAATATGGTCTGCATTCAAAAAGTCATCTCAAAGTCAACACATATCATGCATATAAATAAATGCATTGAAACATTTTCTTCTTTGAACTACTAGGTAAATTGAAACTGAACTTAGTAAAATAAACAACAGTTTTGAAATAGTTACTTCAAAAAGGATATCTAGCTGTTCTGAAAATGACAATTTAACATTTAAACCTTTGAAATATTTTACATAGGCATAAGAGCCATTGACCAGATGGGCCATACATACATGTGATAAGGTCAGGATGCCAATGCAGGAGATCTCCCTTCAAAAACCAGGAGATTGGGAGGTCAATGAGGGAGATTTTTTCAGGTCGATTTTAGCGGACGATTTTTACTCTTCGATGTTTCTAATAGTGTGTTATATGAGTACATAAAATGAAACAGATCAAACATGAACCATATTTTTATGATTCACTAGTGCTTATCAATGGAGAGAGATGTATAGTTTCAACCCTTTCTCCTTTCCTTTTGCATTAACCAGATCAGCAAGCTCAGGATTGAAAATAAATTAATTCTTATTATATTTATTTATCACATGGTTTGAAATATAATCCTATTGGGATTATTTTATATAAATGTTTCTAATATTATTTCATTGAGTATACTAATATTTGTAAATTTGCAAATATTTAAACAATATGTAATAAAATCCAATAAAAATTCTTAAAAGTGATGTAACTTTTCATTTCTGAAGAATTGAATGATGATTTTAAGTAAAGGTAACACGGGAAAGTTTTTTTGGTCTATGTTTTACACACTATAAGGGAAAATAACTCTGGACATCAATTGCCTAATTGAACCATTCAAGTTTTAACCTGGTTTATCCGTTTTACTTCTTGAAATTGTGACTACCAGGGCTTATAACATTAAACAATCAGTTTATTGTTTAATATATGTGTATTACATGTCCTAAATTCCTTAACTGGGCTTTCACATGGCACTTTGACTTATGTAAACATGGTGACTCGTAAAACAAAATGACGATAATTAAATCATGGCCATGTTGCTGGAGGCTATAAATGACACCTGTGATTATTTAAAACAACAAAATATCATTAATTACCTTGAAATTCAATGAGAAATCAACCAAGCGCAACTGATTGACAGGCACTATAGGGTACACAACAGTTTACTTTTCACATTATTTTCAACAACTGAAATACGGGAGTTTTACAGCCAAATCCGTGAAGACAAATTTCAGGTCTTAAAAACGGGAGACTCCCGCAGGATCCGGGAGCTATCACATGTATGGCCATAAAAGCTCTCGAGGGCCTCTTGTAAACATGAAATATGATAGCTTTATTTTTTTCTGCTTTAAAGTGTGTGTACACTAAGTCAGGTTCTGGATGTTTTGACTTCTACTGGTAACCTAGACCAGGATACAGTAAACAGAACCAAACAATTTATACAGCAAAACAGATTTGATCAGAACAGTGGGCCTGATCCAAGTCAGAAAAAGGTGTGTCTTAATTTTGTTGAAATGACCTTTATAAATGCTTAACAAATACCGTATAGCATGTAATTTTGGCAAGGTTTAAATTTTCACTGTATACGCAAGTTTTATGGAAGCACGAAAATAAAAACTCACAAAATCAAAATTTAAGTATTGCTTTATACACACTTGTCCTGCACACAATCACAATTTTTCATAGGCCAAAATTGATGACTGCTAAAATTGAATACCCCTCTTTGCGGAACAAATCATGAAATATGGCAACCACAAAAATAAGCAACTAAACTGTATGTATTTACTTCATAAAATACTTCACCAAGTCACCCTTAGAACAAATAAATTTTTGAAGTGAGGCCAAAATTAAAATTAAGTTTGTTTCCCCTCAACCCGACCGACCCTAAAAATAGCCGCCGACTCACAAAAAAAATTTTGGACTAAGGCCAAATAAAAAAATGCATTACCATCTCGGGCCCCTGCCTCATCTGTTTTCTGGGAACTAATTTTACCTTTTTATTTAAGTTTCAATTAAAAGTAAATGAAAATCACCTGCCTCATTACTCTTTTAGTACTTCAGAAATGTAAAAAGAAGCCTCATCATGATTTTGAACCAATAAAAATAAAAATCTTCTTCCTCCCTGCCTCATCATTTTTTCTGAAAAATGGCCTGAGAATCTAATCATTATTTTTGTATGGCCTTACGACTTTAATTTTTTTTTACCCAAAACGGCAAAACCGGAAGTTGTGGGTCGGATCCGAAATTGGTCCGACATGTACACTTCAAATTTAACAAAAATGGCCGAAAGAATCGGTATGTCCGTTTCAGTTAAAATGAAGTACTCAAACAACGGTGATTCGCTTCCATTATTATACTATCAATGTGCGGTCGATTTTTCAGTCGACCGCATGTTGATAGTATACTTTATTAATTACGGAAGCGAATCCCTGTGCTCAAACGATAAGGTGAAAACCCTGGTGACAAATAGACTTTACAGTTTTAAATTAACTTGTATTTGGAAAGAGGTTTTGGAGGATGTATCCGATGTAGTTTTGAATAAAACGGATGATATTCTGGTACAGGTTGGCGACAAAAGTTGGCTGAACAAGTTTGAACCCCATTTTTATGGTTTAATGATATTACCTTTAAAAATCCATATCTAATAAATAATTGTATTCACCTGTACTCTCTTTATGAGTACTTATAAAAATGCTATATATTTCCTCTGCAAAGAATATGTTCCTTTAGGATAAGGGGAACTGGCCAAATTCTTTGTCAGAACTTAAATTCAGGATTTTTTCCGTATGTGTGTGTGTTTGAAAGTCTTTCCCTCAAATTTTTAAATATCTATGTTTTAAAATATATTAAATAGATTTTACTTATCATTTTAAACCTGGAGTTTGATTGTTCATACAGACACTTCGTACACTTAAAAATCAATGATATACATGTAGTAATAAAAATGACATGGAGTAGATGTTAATCACTAAACAAGGCAACATCCACCTCTAAACAATCACAACGTCACACAGCGAGATCACTTAGATACAGTCTTTAACATCACCACAGTTACTATATCAATCTATATATGGCACAAGACAAGTGAACATGTGCAGCCTGTCTCCAGGTGTGGGATTCCCTACACTTTTTTGGATGCAGTTGTCTCTTTGACATATTCCCTGTTTCCATTCTTATTCATATGTGAATGTCATACATGTATATCCATCTCAACAAAAATAGAATGTAAGTGGGGTGCTCAACAGTTTACGGTTTCTATAAAAACATTACCACTTAAAAGAGAAAAAAAGTTACTGGCACTGGACAGCAGGGTTAAACATGTTTTGGGCTGGCAACCATACCCATTTAGTGTAGTCGACAAACTGTCAATAATGAAGATACACAATTAAACCAGTATTCATTTATAAGCACTATACATATGTTGAAAGCATTCAAAAAACAGTAGAAACAAAAGAATACACATTGACATATCCTTTCAACCAAGAATACTTGCTGAAAAAAGTGTTCTGAATACTGAAAACATGGGGATGTTGTCTCCTTGACATTTACCCCATTTCCTTTCTTTTTCATATGTAAATACAGACAGAAGAAACATGCAACAATTTATGCCATATAAAACTCCATCTTCCTCAAAACAGTCAAATGGAACCAAATTGGCATCTGTCAGAGATCTGTAACAATTAGACCTTTAACACATGATAAATTTTGAAGAGTAAAAAAAAAGAAAAAGAAAAACACCTACCTGCCTACCCACCTTCAAAAATGTGGGTAGGTTGTGGGGAAACAAACAATTTTTTAAGGATGGCCTGATGAATATTTGTTTTCACTAAAAAATGCATTTGTATAATTAATTGTTTGATAGCAAAGTTTGAAATGTCTGAATGAAAAATATATATACATGTATATCAATGATTTCAGTAGTTACTGATTTTTAACTCGCCTGACTCAAAAGGGGCAGGGTCAGCACTACCTTCACCTTGTGTTCATCATCTGTCCTTTTAATAACTTTTCGCATTTTCATGTTCTCATCTGAAACATAGTTTAACACTGGATCTTTGGGAAATTCATATTTTGATACTTTGAAACCTGTGACGCAAATTCAACCAAACTTTACGGAAATGACAAATAGAGGGTCCCATTGCAAAGATTGCTCATTTCATTCATATCAGACAAAAGACATGTTTGCCAGAGCAGAACTTAGTTTGAAATTTGACTGTATGGAAAAAAAAACATTTTCATCATCTGCTCTAACTATTGAAGCAAATTGAACAAAATTGTACTGGAATGATGTAGGGTCAAAGTGTGCCAAGTTGGTTATACATGTACATGTATATGGTCAAATTGGAGATAATTTTAATTAGCATTTCAATAGCCTCTTTTGATATGAAATTGAATTATCGCCACTTTGACCATATATAACTTTGTACAGGTAGAAACCAATTAACATTTCTTATTTACAGGTACTGTAAACCGGGAAATTTACACGCTGTCTTTATTTTGTGGTAAATTGACAGAATTTTAGTTCGCGCTGCCAAATTGTTGAATATTGACTTCAATAATAGAAAAATATATTGGTGCCATTTTATTTTCACGCTTCCATTCCAAACGCGAAAATCGCGAAAATAAAACTGCAGCGAAAATTTCCCGCTTTACAGTATCTCATTTTGCAAAAAGTGACCCTCTTTGAGAGCTTAGAAAAATACATGTAAATACAAAGTTACAAATTGGAGTAAGCATACTTGTGACTGATTCTTACAAATACTCAGATCAAGTGTAAAAAACACTAGGATAGTTCCATACAACTATTGGCCAACCTAAAGGTCAAGATTTCTTGAAATGACAATGAAGAAGGCAACAGTTTGACGGTGACCTATATTCCACAATAACTTGTAGACCAGAAAATTATAGATACTCTTACCGGCCGTTGTTTTGAAATGCCTTCTCTGGTTCAGACTGGACTGGCTTCACACTGAAGTAAACATTCCTTTGATTGTTTGGATTACTGTAAACCAATTAACTTTTGTGAAGATTTGAAGTTGGCCATCTTGGAAAGCTTGAAAATGTCACAAAATTATACTTCAAAGAATGTTTTTACAGAAAAAGATGATCAAGAATAAGTTCATCAGGAGGGACAAAATGTGAAATAAGTGTACACGAAAAAATGTTGGTTTACAGTATGTGATTCTTGTGTATAAAACAGATGAAGAAATGTTATAATTTTAAAATTTGTCCAAACTGCATTTAATGGAAAGTAATTAAGAAGTTGGTTTATTTCAGACAGTTAAGACATATTCAGAAAGAATAAAGACTTGTGTTCATCCTCTAGTTAAACACTTGTATGGTATCATGGATGTGAAGAAATCTAACCTGGCTTTGTCTGTAGATCTTCAAAATTCTCAACAAATTTTACAGGTAGGGTTGAGTAGATACTTTTGTTCAAAATTTTAGGTAAATGTACTTAATACTTTCATCATGCATTGTTCTGTTCTACATTTGAAATTTAACTGGCAATGACTGTTACAGTTTAGTTGGAGCTTCTTTAATTTTAGAGATGACATTTTAATAGGCAACACATATTGATATTAGAAATCAAAGTTGTTTTATGTTTTCAAAGGCCCAAGTGAGTCCTTTCCAGATATAATTGGGATTCATCAGTGTATTGGGCTAAGATTTGAGTAAAATGCTTACTTTGATCAGGTTCTTTATTCTTTATTCAATCCTTGTTTCAACATGCATAAGAAAATTATTTTTTGAGGAATATTTAAATTCATGCACACAAAGCAAGAAAATTAGTATGCCACCAAACAAAACTTAGTTAACTTTGAGTACATTTACATGTATACATACTGTTGACCTTTGATCGATCGAACACCTAAGGGGCTGTTGAAAACAGTTTGAGGTTCAACTATGAAAAAGAAAGGAAATGGGGTAAATGTCAAGGAGACAACATCCCATCTCCAGGTTAAAACGACCCAAAACAAGGCATCTAGGGTCACCATACGGTCTTCAACACAGTGAGGAACCTCACACCATATAGCAAGCCCTAAATGGCCTCAAAAAAGGTAAAAAGTGAATAAATCAATGGAAACAAACCACATCCATTAATATAATGGTCCAGAAACAGGACAACCATGATGTTGGAGTTGTTATAATAGGAACCATCAAAGTATAGCTGTTCATATATATAATTTAGAAGTCAAATGTTGACCAATATTTATAATAAACTAAGATATATTTCAGACAGTGGATAAACTTGGGCCACATGTCTGTATTGTGAAGACTCATGTTGACATTATAGAGGACTTTTCACCACAGTTTACTAAATCTCTGAAGGACCTGGCAGCTAAACATAACTTCTTAATATTTGAAGACAGGTAATTGTATAGGGAGGAATTCACTTTTTAATAAACTCGGAATGTGTATTGGTAAATTGATTATAATAAAATTTTGGTGTACTGATAGATGATTACAGGGTTGCCAGAGGGACTGTGAAAAAGTGAAATAGTCTTGAATTTTCAGTTGCCTGTTACCCCGTGGGGAAAAGCCCTTGAAAAGCTTTACAATTTGGAAAAGCTGGGAAAAAGCCTTGATACCTACTAGTCGAGACTGTAATTAAATTGTCTTGTTCCAGCACCAATGATGTAATTGTTTCTTTGTACACTGGAAACCAGCATATAATCAAGATCTTTGCACTTCAAGTAACTGTATTTTCCATTTCACTGGTCATTCAACAGATGGTCATTGAAATAGCATGTTTCATACAAATTCTGACAAAATGTTTAATCTGACCTTCAAAAAGGTTTAAAAATCCTCAAAAAGATTTGGAAAAGGTCGGTGAATTAGATCAAGGAAAAACCTTGATAACTCTGAATCAATCTGTGATGAATTTGCATTCCTTATGCCCTCAGCAAATAATATAGGGTTATTGCATGAATATTGGGGAATATTGTCCCGAGTAGAATGTTATATTGCACGAACTTGCGAGTGCAATATATATTCTACTGGGGATGATATTCCGCAATATTCGTGCAATAACGCTTTTATTGTATAGCAAAGCTAAAATTTCTGATAGAAATTTGATTTTTCGTTGTCATGAAATTGAGGTCATATTTGCACTAGTGCAATATGGAAATTTATTGCACGCTTACATTTGGTTGCTTTCTTATTATGTTGCTATACAATAAAATATTTTATTGTGCTTGTTTCTCCATATTGCTGTAAGTTCTGTTGGTGATGAGATTATGAAACAACTCTATACATGCATATACAGGGAAAAATAAAAGTACAGTGAGCCTAAATGTCTGAAATTTAGATGAATTTCAATATAAAGATAGACAATTATTTAAATTAGAATTCAAACCAAATGCAAAAAAACAACAAAACAAAAAAAAAACATTTGTACAGTTTTCCATTTTGAGCAAACATGCAATACCTCTTCATCACACTGAAAATAAATCAATCTGTGATGGATTTCATTCAGTACAGCAAAATGTTTTACAAAATGTAAATGTTTTACAAGGGTTTACACAATAAACATATAAACAGTTGTGGCCTTTGATTAATTGATTGTTTTTGGAGGTCAACACTACATTCAGCAAATAACTAATCATGAAACCTAATTATGACATTGACTAAAGATTTTACTCATAAAAATCTCTGCACATATTTATTTCAGAAAGTTTGGAGATATTGGCAAAACAGTGAAGAGTCAATATGAAGGAGGGATTTATAAAATATCAAGTTGGGCAGACATTGTAAATGCCCATCCTGTACCAGGGGATGGTGTAATCAAAGGACTAAAGGAGGTATGTTTTGTTCAGTACAGGCAAAATCACAGTAAAGTATTATGTTGAAGCAAGATCCATGTACATGAATACATGTATATCATTGGTGAACCATCATTTTAAATTCATGATTAATGTACATGTGTACTTCGTACAAGCACTCTCTTTCATGGACAGATCTTTTCAAGTATTATGAAAAGCACAAAAATGTGGTGGGTTTTCTTACACTTGATTAAACTTCAAATTCATTATTTGACAGTGTAGGTTTCCAATTTTCATGGATTTTTGTGGATCACTAAAACTATTAAATAAAGTTCTAAATTGCAGCGAAATCCGTTTTTCCATAGAGTTTTAACGCATAGAATTCAAAACCACAAATTTAAGTACCCGCCAAATAGTCATATTTTTGAAAACCACTAAAATTGATGTCAAGGTATAAAAGATCTTCCTCAATGAATGATTCCTAATAAATTTCAACACTCAGTTTTTTTTAACTATTTCAAACCATAGGACTTTACTGTATTTTGGTATTTTTCATTTGGATAAATCGCTTCAAAAAAAATTGTGTCATAAACCTAATTTGGTTACCTGGTCCTTGAACTTTGTCTTTAAGGTGAGATTATTGCTTTCTTTATGACAAAGTTTTGTCTGATCTAAAACTTTTTCTTTTTTTGAGGTAGGCTGTTGCTAATATCTAGATAGATCATTTCAAGACAATGTGTCATGTACCATGATAGGTGACCTTTCTTTTTGTCAAGCTTTTCTCTGTAATGGTAAAGATTCAGATTGAAATTTTATCTTAAGCCTTTTACTATAGACATTCCATATTTTGGGATAAATTTTCTGATGTGTGCTTTACTCATTCTGAGGATTACATCATGGTGTCCATACTTATATTGATATATTGTGTTTACACTTTTACTAAGAAGTTCACACCCATATTTTGTCTGCACACTGAGCAGCCACACACTTACATTTTATATATATAATAGCACTTATTACAGCTGGGCCCACAGAGATGGCGGCCGTCTATCCGATGCTTAGTTTTTGCTTAATTTGCAACAAAGAAAATTTTTTGAAATTAAATGAAATTAAACTACATAAGAAAATGAGTGAACTATCACAAAAATAAACTGATGTGAAATTAAAGGAAGATAATGATTCCCAGAAATAGGTTATTGCGAAAATAATTTGATTAACTGAAAGCGTAAATTCCCCAAAAGATAGAGCTACGTGTACGTCCAGTACACAATGTGGTATCGACATTGCAGATATTCTCAACGTCGATGGGTTAAGGAGCGCAATTATGTAGATGAAATATCATGGTGTTGTGGGCATCATGACATCCTTGTCATTGTCGATTCTTCTTCTCCCAAATTGTCGACATCGCCGACATTGTGGACATCATGATATTTACGAAATTGGTAAGACATTGTCTACATCGTTACTACCTCTACATGTTGTCAACATCACCGACATCGTCGACATGGCATTGATGATGACAAGGGTACGACATTGTCAACATCGTTTCTACCTCTAATATGTTGTCAACACGGCCGATATTGTCGACATTGCAACGCTGACAATATCGGTACAACTTTGTCTACATCGTTTCAACCTCCATGAAATTTTTTGTTTTGATATCATTAAAAACCCTTAATTATTAAAAACATTTATGCAATTGATTTCCTTTAGTCAAGAAAATACTTGAAAATCCTTTCATCTTAAACACTGGTGAAGTTGACAATAACGTAAAGATAAGTCGACATTTCTGAAATGGCAATGTCGTTGATGTCGACGATGTTGATATCAAGAAAGGACGATGTTGTCAATAACATAACGACATGGTGACGACATTGCAGAAAATGCGAAGTCGACGATGTTGACGTTGATAAATTGCGATGTTGTCAATAGCAGGGCCACATCATGAGAACATTGACGACATCACATTGTCAACAATGCTGAAGTTGATGAAGGGCGATGTAGTCAATAGCGGAACGACATCATGACGACATTGATGACATTGCAATGTTGACAATGTTGATGGTGATAGAGGGCAATGTTGTCAATGACAGAACAACAGCGTGACCATATTACCGACGTTTTGATGTTGACATTGATTAAAAACGATGTAGTCAATAATGGAACAACATCGTGACGACATTTCGGAAAGCCCGATGTCGACAATATCATTATGACATCAACAACTGGACATCAATGAAAAAATATGTGGAGATAACTCTATATAGATAAAGGGAAGAAATATTTTCACATATTCATGGATTTTCAGAGGTTGATTCCTGCCTTGCTCCTTTCTTATACATATTTACAGTAGAACTTCGATGGCTCGAACTGCAATAGCTCAAACACCATGGATGTCTCGAACCCATTTCTTGTCCCTTTGTTCAACTTTGAACATAGTTCGACCTCAATATCTCGAACACCCCTCTGGCTCAAACTGTTTTCATCGGTCCCTTGGATGTTCGAGCAATCGAAGTTCGACTGTATATTATATTATAAATTGTTCCACTTTAGATAAAATCCTGTAACTTCAACAGGTTTATGATTGTATGAATCACATCTTTATGTTGAAAATAAATACAAACAAATAAAACAAAATAACTTGTGAATGGTAAAAGATAAAATAAGATGCTAGGGAGTCGAGTATGATAAAAAGATATTTTGAATATTAAACTAGCATTAAGCATACAAACAGACCATGAAAATCAAATTGCTAATAATGTACTCAAAACGGCTGATACCGTCTTACAGATTTTCAGGCATGAATTCTTGAGTTACAAGAATGACAGTAAAGAAAGAATTAAAAATTATTGTTGAGTACCTATCAAACTTTAAGTTTTCATGTTTCCTGATTACATGTAAATTCCATTTATTATTGTTTAAATAAAATACTTGATTTACAGGGAAATGTAGATAGTAATAAAGGTTGCTTGTTGGTGGCTGAGATGAGTTCAACTGGAAGTCTTGCAAAAAATGATTATACTAAAGGTACAGTTTCAAAGATACATTTATTTTTAAAAGACAAAGTTTTCAAGAAATGTTTTTTTATACTATCCAAGTTTTTAAATTCAGAGAATCTGGTATTTGTGAATAAATTTGCATAGAAGAAATTCTATTATATTTTCAAACTCTTAGCTACAATTTTTTTTTTTGTGGTTAATCATTAAAGTTGCATATGAACTTTTAACAGAATTACATACCTGCCAAACTTTTAAAATGCATGGGGGTTTGACGTGTGAGCCAACACCGAGCGTACCGTAAAAGCTATGAAGGGGGCTTCAAATCCATTTTCCTGTTGTTTTTTAGCGTCTTTATGTCAATATAAACATCATGCAATAACCAAATGCGTACTTTGTTTACCATGGAATAAATAACTTCTCACTGAAAATTTCAAATTTGATGCTCTCATGGGGGAAAACTCCCATTAAAAGGGATGGTTGGCAGGTGTGAAACAATTTATCATTAGTTGTAAACTTCTTTCTTACAGATAGAAATATGAAATACCGTATTTTACGGCCTAAAGGTCGATATTTTTTTCCCAAAAAATCATGGGCTCGACCATTCTGCCGTTTCGACCTATCTGATATCAAATCAAAATATTCTCGCCTGAAAAAATTAGTACAGACGTCTGATTGGTATGCCAGAAGATTCTATGACCTGATATTTTGTTCCTGATATTGCTATTAAATCATTTCAAGTCTCAATATTAAAATAAAATACTGTTAATGTTGTTTATTGTTTTGTGTTTTTGCACACTTGCAAAGCAGGAAGTGTTTGGTGGGTTATAATTTTGATGAAAGTCAGAACAACTATGAATCAGTTACGGTTCTTCAGGGTTGCATTTCTGACTGAATATTTTTATTTTTGAAGAAAGTTTCTGCAGTATTTAAAGCATTTGATTAATATTTAACAATAAGAGACTTCAATTGACTTAACTGATACAAGGATTTGCTTATTGTACTTGTACATCTGTGCAAAGAACCATAACTCTTACACTTAATGTTTGCACATGCGTACAGGTAAAAACATGGCGAGGAAAATTCTGGCAATCGGGAAATTAACATGTTCTGTCATAATTTTATTACTTCAATCTTTTGAATGAATTATTTTTATGGGAAATTAAATATTTGTGTCAATGAAATGGATCGTAGCTTGGAGATAAAATTGGACCTAATAGTGAATAACACCTGGACATGTCAAGCCATCAACACAGCTTGTTGACATCTTTATGGCTTCCCTGGATAAACATTAATCAGTAATTAAATAATTACACCAGTAAACTGACAATCTATAATGAGTTTGACAACAGTTGAATTGAGATTCCCAAGGCTGAACAATATTATAAATTGTTTTGAAAAGGAAATGACAAAACAAACATTTTATGAACATCGCTTTATTTAAATTTATTTATTTTCATAACCCCCCTAAAAAATGATTGTATAAATAATAATAATCATTGAAATCAGCTAGTACAACATAAATTATAAACAATTTAAACAGTGGACAGAGCTTATACTTACCAATACTTACTTTCAAGAAATCGTCGGCTGTCGACCTATACGGCGCCCTCGACCTATCCGAGAACTGATCCAAAATTTTCCCCAAAAATGGGTCCTTCGACCTATAGTCCCTATCGACTTTTAAGCCGTAAAATACGGTAGTGTATGAATGAAGTAACAGCATGAAAATAATATTCTGAAATTGTGAAAATATTTCATATTTCAAATCCTTGTATTTTTCTTTCTTTTCATTAAATAGGTGCAATAAAGATTGCAGAAGACCACAAAGATTTTGTCATAGGCTTCATCAGTCAGTCTCGACTCGCGGAGGATTGTAACTTTGTTCATATGACACCAGGTATGGATCACTTATAATTACTTGCTAAAACAGTATTTTCTTCCGTAAATGGCCGTTTTCAGTGTAAGACAGCCCATAGAAGACAGGGTGGCATGAAGCTGTCTTTAATACATAGGTAAACATCCAATACAAAGTTTCATGTATGTGTTGCTGATATTATGTTGTTAATATGTAGATATATTAATTTACACTAGATGAAAATACCATAAAAAATGACAAACTAGAAAAAAAAGGCCCAAAGGGGCATAACTTGAGCCAAAGTGAAGTGACCACATGCAAAAATTTTAAAATTTTAAATTTTTGAAACCATAATGATCATCAAAAATCATTCACCAAGTCTGAATGAAACTATCATTGCGATTATGTGTTCTATGTATCTATCAGGTCTGGGTCTGTGCGTCCTTGTGTCACGTTTTTTGTGGGTGCAACTCCTCTGAAACCACTGGACAGATTTTGCTGAAATTTTGTGTGATTGTTTGTCACCAACTGTCATGACTGTAGTTGATCATATCATGCCGCCATTTTGATGTGACAAATTCAACAGGTGTTATGGGACTTTATTGACTAAATGCATGCTACAGCTTAGGAACACTTTGTGGGCGCAACTCCTCTGAAACCACTGAACTGATAATGCTAAAATTTTGTTGGAACATTTGCCACTATATGTACTTGATCATATTATGCTGCCAATTTTAAGGGAGTTATGGGACTTTATTGAAGAGTTGTGCATTGAAAAGGGGAGACACAGTACAACTCGTCATACCACAGCATCAAGTCAAGGATTTCTCAGCTTGTTTATGTAGTAATGATTTAATGTTTGGTCTAGGCTTTAGTATGAT
>MJUU01046369.1:8656-20968 GCA_002080025.1 Modiolus philippinarum | reverse complement strand
TTGTTTTACCAACTCCACACTGCAATAAAAGACAAACTCCTGTATTAAATATTTTACGAAAGGATATGGGGTAAATGAACATGAGACCATAACACATATGTTAACCCCAACTGCAATAATTTTAATGAGCTGTATGGCCACTTCTGAAATTAATTCCTCATCAGCAGCACTAGAACCCAAACAAAGGAAATCCATAATTTCAAAAAAACGTTTAAAATGCATAAAACCAAACGAAATCCGAATTATCAGTAATATCAAACACAGCCAAGGACAAAACTACGATGGAGGGAGCTAATCCTAAGGTTTTAGAATTTACATAAATTTAGATAAAAGTAATTGAACAAAGTGTAGACATGAGATATTATCTCATGTACAAGTACACCATATCTAAGACAAATAAAGAGCATACATCCTGCCACGGGGAATTGTTTTACCAACTCCACACTGCAATAAAAGACAAACTCCTGTATTAAATATTTTACGAAAGGATATGGGGTAAATGAACATGAGACCATAACACATATGTTAAAGTCTGATCATGTTTTATTATATTTCTTTGTTAGGATTTTTTTTTTATAAAAAACGTTCTTGCTAAGGACCACTTTCGACACCAGTTTTGAAGTCGAGACGTCATTTTGTAAATGGCAGGCAACAATTTTCAACATCGGTTTTGAAGTCGCAACATCAATATCTATTTGGAAATCAAATTTCTTTGAAATCGGAAAATGTTGAATTTTCCCGCCTTTTTAGTAGCCATTTTAAATATGGCAGTCAACGAAGAATTTTTAACATCAGTTTTGAAGTTGCGACATCAAGACCTATTTGGAAACCAAATGTCATTGAAATTGGACAATGTTGAATTTTCCCGCCTTTTTCAACAATTTTCAACACCGGTTTTGAACTCGCAACATCAAGATCTATTTGGAAACCAAATTTAATTGAAATCGGACAATGTTGAATTTTCCCGCCTTTTTTGGCGGCCTTTTTGAAAATGGCGGTCAAGGAACAATTTTCAACATCAGTTTTGAAGTCGCAACAGCATGGCAAACATTTCATCAATTTACACTAAACCTTCATCTTCTATAGTTTTGGAAATAATAGATGAAAAATACGAAAATTTAGAAAATTCGGTGAAAAAAGGACAATAACTCCTACAAGGGTTTATGGATTTTCTTCAAAATTTCATAGTGGGTAGATCTTGATATGCTGAACATTTTTGCATTTACACATGACCTCTATCTGTTACACTTTTTGAAATAAAAAATAAAAAATGCAAAAATTTTGAAAATTTAACGGAAAAAGGGCTATAACTCCGAGATGGGTTTCAGATTTTCTTCAAAATTGCACAGTGGGTACATCTCATCATGCTGATCATATTTACTACACGTCAGATTTTTGATATCTGTAACGATTTTCGAGTTATTAGCCAAAAACTGCAATTTACCCCTATGTTCTATTTTTAGCAATGGCGGCCGTGTTTTTTGACCGGCCAACTAATCGAACATAACTTTGAGAAGCCATACACTGGTGATGATTCAGGCCAAGTTTGGTTACATTTAGCCCAGCGGTTTCAGAGGAGAAGATTTTTGAAATTGTTGACGGACGGACGACGGACAGTCGGGCCAGGTGAGCTAACAAAAAGGACGTGAAACCTCTTTAATGCCCCAGATTATCCACGATAAAAGCCGTCTCTACTTATAACAAATACACGCTTTTCTTTGTTTGCAAATGGACACCTGATTTTGATGAACCAGGCGTCGCATAGCTTTATGATGGCAAAAAATTACATGTATGACATGAACATGTATTGCTGTGTGAGCTAATTTTCTGACTGACATACACCAATTTGACTTATATGTCACTTTTTGAGTGACTCGTGAAGCAATACTTTTTGGTGTATTTGTTCTAGAGAAAATGTCTCAAACTAGGATGCTAATATAAGTTATCATGCATTGAACCAACTAACATGATTATTTAGATAGTGTCGAAAATGGTTGAACGGTGCGGCTGACGCCTTACCGTTCAACGATTTTCGACACTATCTAAATAATCATGTTAGTTGGTTCAATGCATGATAACATTTTTGTGCGGTTATGCTAACCACAGTTTGCATTAAACTACGAAAACGATAATTGCAAAATGACCTACATTTAACTACACGATTCTAAAAATAAACACTATACCAACTGACAGCGTAACATGAACAATACACAACCGACTAATTTATTGATTTAGATTGTACCAGCAAAATGACGTTTTCGAAATACACTGAGCTGAAACCTTTGGAAATGAACGCAGATAAAACATTTCATATAATTAACATGTTATTCCAAATATAGATGTTTTTCGTATTTTTAATTTTCAGGCTGAAATTACTGTTACATTACGTAGAAGTAAACTATGTTTAATGTCGATGTGTTTATTTTTCTATGCTTACTGCATGTTTGTTAATGTGAAACACTACATTATCACGATTATTGATTTTCTTGTTGTGTATGGCGGACATGATTATTTAGCAGGTGGTTAATCAGCCAATAGAATCCAAGTTTACATCCGCATAACCGCAAAATTCTTTTTAGGCATTTTATTTTATTTTGTGATTTCCAAATGTTATTGAGACCATTCTGTTTATTGTACCACTTCTTACTATCTCATTATGCCAAGTTTTCTTGCAATTGACTTGATGAGTTCCCTGTGATTGTTTATATGTTGTGATTGTCTTTTATGAGTCTTTTCGTCTGGCAGCGATTGAGAGTGGTTGTCAGAACACTTTACCCGTTTATTTTATGTTTATTGACGATCCCACATCCATGGGTAAAAACATGGAAGTGGCGTTGCTGGTTATTTAGCAATGAATTCCGCTCAAAGCGGTACTATAGGATAGGGGCCTTCTTGAACTTTCTATGAGGTATGAGAAAAACTATGACGGCCTCATAGTGACTTCAAGATGAACAACAATAATAGCGTTTCATTGCTTGGTTTTACCATGTGTTTGTACAGACGTTGACTCATGTGCATTTACTCCATATCCTTTCATTGTTCATTTAAGACTGCATGAAGTTTGCATCTCTTGCAGTGTGGAACCTATAAAAAGATTCCCCGTGCGAGCGATGAATGCTCTCTTAAATATTTAAGTTATGGCCTTCTTGTTCTTGAGAGAATATCTCATAAATTCACAGTAACCTCGACATTTTGTGATGGATACATTATCAAAGTAACAATTTCAACCAATCCTGTTTGCTGTGCTCACATCTCATTTTTGATTATGCCAAGTTTTCTTGCAACCAAGGCGATTAGCTCCCTGTGATAATTAATATGTTGTGTCTGTGTTCTATTGATTTTATCGTAGAACAACACGTGACAACGATTGTAAGAACACTTTACCCGTTCATTTTGTTAGTTGAAGATCCTGCATCCATGGGTAAAACAACATGGATGTAGGGTTGCTCGACATAAAGCAATGAATTCCACTTAAATGGTGAATGAAAGGATAAACCTATGTTTGGTTCCGTCATGAACTTACTATGAACAAATCTAAATGCAAAACTTATCGTTGATGGCCTCATGGTGACTACAAGATGAAGAGCAACAATAAAAGAGTTGTTCCATTGCTTGGTTTTATTTGTAGAGACTTTTTTTCATGTGCATTTACTCCATATCCTTCCATTGATTGTTTCTTTCTTTATTTTTTCCATATTTTTCCCTAATACCTTTGTGTTCGTTTGCCGATTTATTTTTTACAGATCCATCACTTTTACCCAAGGATAAGATCTGCTTACCTTCAACCAATCAAATTACCATAAAATATTGATAATTGATTCATTTTCAAAATATGAGGGGTAAAGTCCATCCTAATCAAAGTGTGATCCTTGTACTCATGCCAGTTGTGTTGATGATAAGCTGTCTTCATGAATAAACTCACTAGTTTGAGAAGAAATCATATTGAACAATATTGAAGATGAACATTGAAGTATGCAAATGGCTGCTACAATACAGAATCAGAGAACGAAGAAAACTCAATCAAGTCAGAACTATTAACAAACAGACGTTACATACACATGCCCAACTATGATAAAAATATTCTATTCATACATTCTTGTGCATCTGTATTATTGTCATTATACACATCACAAACACTCATATGAACATTGATTTTCATCACTGAACATTGATTTTGCATCACATCATGAAGGTTCTGTCCTGGCATACAACCCACCAATCTCCACATCATATGGGAAAATCTACACCAATCCGGAAAAAATTACAAAATTATACCTTTGCTTTTACTGATATATATATTGCAGAGTGGAGACTTTTTAATTTCAACCAGACCCTCTTCCAGATTCATGTAGACCTATAGAAGGAATGTAGAAAGGAATACAAAAACAATACATTGCGACAACTGAACTGTGACAAATTGCATCATAACCAAGTGTAATAACATCGGTCCAATACATTCAGGCTTTTAGGGAAAACAATCAAGAGATGTTGCCAATGCCGAAAAGATAATGTCCGCTCCCTACACTGCAGTGTTGATTTATTTGAAAACTCGGCAGTAAGCATATTTCTACCATTGTCGGAAAGCCATCGAAAAATCTCAACAACAACTGCAATAAACGTACACTAAGGGGACGACCATTTGATTTTCAGGGGAGGGCTTGGGCGATTCTGCCTACAAAATTTATTTATTTTTACGAAAATCTCCAATAAATTATTTATTTCCACCAAATGTCACATCATTTTTTTCTATTTGCTTTTGAAAGCAAAAAATTATTCTTCAAATCAAAGTTAAATTATTTATTTTCATGACAACTAGGAATAGAATATTTATTTTCACTGACACCAAGATTAATTTATTAATTTACAAAATCCCCCCACATCCTGAAAATCAAATGGTCGCCCCCTAACAAAGCAACAGAAACACCTTTATCAACAAAAATTAACAAAAGCACACTATGCACTCATAAAAGTCTAACTCAATGAAAAGTGAGGAAGGTAACTCAAAAACTCTGGGCAAGCATTGTACACACTTCAATGTCCTAGTTATAATCTTTCAATGTACAGAAAAGACAGAAAGACACTGCAAAATAAAGGCAGAACGTTGTAATTATAATGGAGAAACCGACTTACGATTGCAAGGAATGTCCAGATCTTGACACAACATGCAAACTGAAATGGATTGACAACACACTAAGCATTATTTATAGGTGCATTATACAGAGAATCCAAGACGAAATCGAACGGCTGGACTTATCACTGATCATAATTACGTAATTGAAGCAATATAAAAACTTATCAAAATATTTCCCGGAGATTTTAGACTTGGGGTGATTTCATCCCAGGAAGAGTACTCGACTAAAAGATTACACCACGTCCCAATTTAGTCCAGGAATGGCACACCTGTCCACCGATTGGTATGATAAATCATGACATCTTAGCAGTAAAAAATAAAAAAATGCAAAAATTTTGAAAATTTAACGGAAAAGGGCTATAACTCCGAGATAGGTTTTCAGATTTTCTTCAAAATTGCACAGTGGGTAGATCTCATTATGCTGATCATATTTACTCCACGTCAGATTTTTGATATCTGTAACGGTTTTCGAGTTATTAGCCAAAAACTGCAATTTACCCCTATGTTCTATTTTTAGCAATGGCGGCCATGTTTTTTGACCGGCCAACTAATCGAACATAATTTTGAGAAGCCAAACCCTGGTGATGATTCAGGCCAAGTTTGGTTACATTTAGCCCAGTGGTTTCAGAGGACAACATTTTTGAAATTGTTGACGGACGGACGACGGACGCAAAGTAATGACAATAGCTCACATGGCCCTTCGGGCCAGGTGAGCTAACAATAAGGACGTGAAACCTCTTTAATGCCCCAGATTATCCACGATAAAAGCCGCCTCTACTTATAAAAAAATACACGCTTTACTTTGTTTGCAAATGGACACCTGATTTCGATGAACCAGGCGTCGCATAGCTTTATGATGGCAAAAAATTACATGTATGACATGAACATGTATTGCTGTGTGAGCTAATTTTCGGACTGACATACACCAATTTGACTTATATGTCACTTTTTGAGTGACTCGTGAAGCAATACTTTTTGGTGTACTTGTTCTAGAGAAAATGTCTCAAACTAGGATGCTAATTCTTTTTTAGGCATTTTATTTTATTTTATTTTGTGATTTCCAAATGTAATTGAGACCATTCTGTTTATTGTACCACATCTGACTATCTTATTATGCCAAGTTTTCTTGCAATTGACTTGATGAGTTCCCTGTGACTGTTTATATGTTGTGATTGTCTTTTATGAGTCTTTTCGTCTGGCAGCGAATGAGAGTGGTTGTCAGAACACTTTATTCGTTTATTTTATGTTTATTGACGATCCCACATCCATGGGTAAAAACATGGAAGTGGCGTTGCTGGTTATTTAGCAATGAATTCCGCTCAAAGCGGTACTATAGGATAGGGGCCCTCTTGAACTTTCTATGAGGTATGAGAAAAACTATGACGGCCTCATAGTGACTTCAAGATGAACAACAATAATAGCGTTATTTCATTGCTTGGTTTTACCATGTGTTTGTACAGACGTTGACTCATGTGCATTTACTCCATATCCTTTCATTGTTCATTTAAGACTGCATGAAGTTTGCATCTCCTGCAGTGTGGAACCTATAAAAAGATTCCCCGTGCGAGCGATGAATGCTCTCTTAAATATTTAAGTTATCGCCTTCTTGTTCTTGAGAGAATATCTCATAAATTCACAGTAACCTCGACATTTTGTGATGGATACATTATCAAAGTAACAATTTCAACCAATCCTGTTTGCTGTGCTCACATCTCATTTTTGATTATGCCAAGTTTTCTTGCAACCAAGGCGATTAGCTCCCTGTGATAATTAATATGTTGTGTCTGTGTTCTATTGATTTTATCGTAGAACAACTGTAAGAACACTTTACCCGTTCATTTTGTTAGTTGAAGATCCTGCATCCATGGGTAAAACAACATGGATGTAGGGTTGCTCGACATAAAGAAATGAATTCCACTTAAATGGTGAATGAAAGGATAAACCTATGTTTGGTTCCGTCATGAACTTACTATGAACAAATCTAAATGCAAAACTTATCGTTGATGGCCTCATGGTGACTACAAGATGAAGAGCAACAATAAAAGAGTTGTTCCATTGCTTGGTTTTATTTGTAGAGACTTTGTTTCATGTGCATTTACTCCATATCCTTCCATTGATTGTTTCTTTCTTTATTTTTTCCATATTTTTCCCTAATACCTTTGTGTTCGTTTGCCGATTTATCTTTTACAGATCCATCACTTTTACCCAAGGAAAAGATCTGCTTACCTTCAACCAATCAAATTACCATAAAATATTGATAATTGATTCATTTTCAAAATTTGAGGGTAAAGTCCATCCTAATCAAAGTGTGATCCTTGTACTCATGCCAGTTGTGTTGATGATAAGCTGTCTTCATGAATAAACCCACTAGTTTGAGAAGAAATCATATTGAACAATATTGAAGATGCAATTGAAGTATGCAACTGGCTGCTACAATACAGAATCAGAGAACGAAGAAAACTCAATCAAGTCAGAACTATTAACACACAGACGTTACATACACATGACCAACTATGATAAAAATATTCTATTCATTCATTCTTGTGCATCTGTATTATTGTCATTATACACATCACATACACTTATATGAACATTGATTTTCATCACTGAACATTGATTTTGCATCACATCATGAAAGTTCTGTCCTGGCATACAACCCACCAATCTCCACATCATATGGGAAAATCTACACCAATCCGGAAAAAATTACAAAATAATACCTTTGCTTTTACTGATATATATATTGCAGAGTGGAGACTTTTTAATTTCAACCAGACCCTCTTCCAGATTCATGTAGACCTATAGAAAGAATGTAGAAAGGAATGCAAAAGCAATACTTTGCGACAACTGTGACAAATTGCATCATAACCAAGTGTAATAACATCGGTCCAATACATTCAGGCTTTTAAGGAAAACAATCAAGAGATGTTGCCAATGCCGCAAAGATAATGTCCGCCCCCTACACTGCAGTGTTGATTTATTTGAACACTCGGCAGTAAGCATATTTCTACCATTGTCGGAAAGCCATCGAAAAATCTCAACAACAACTGCAATAAACGTACACTAAGGGGACGACCATTTGATTTTCAGGGGACGGCTTCGGCGATTTTGCCTACAAAATTTATTTATTTTTACGAAAATCTCCAATAAATTATTTATTTCCACCAAATGTCACATCATTATTTTCTATTTGCTTTTGAAAGCAAAAAATTATTCTTCAAATCAAAGTTAAATTATTTATTTTCATGACAACTAGGAATAGAATATTTATTTTCACTGACACCAAGATTAATTTATTAATTTACAAAATCCCCCTATGATATCAAGCCTTGTTACACATGAAACTTCAATTGAAATACTTCTAAATAGATTTGATATAACAACACCATTAATTATACGAAAGACGAAGATGATATTGTGCAATGCCAAATGCTGCCAAAATGAAAAAAAAATGTTTAAATTTAGTTATGGTATAAAGCATTTAGAAGATGATCAATATTTTTGCCAACAAAAAAACAGAAGTAAAGATTTTACAATTAACGCTTTATTTATATCCTTTATGAATAAGTTTGTTCAATGGATTAATAAGTCTGGAAGGACAATTTTTGAATTTATGCGCTTTGTAAATGATATTGCCATATAAGTTTGGATGTGAAATGCCCTGTTGTATAAGAGCCCTGCATGTAGAACCAAATTTTCTTAATAAGTCAATTTATCTATGATAAAATTTAGAGAATGTTTTTATCGATTTATGATATCTAAACCCTTGGTGCAGAAGTTTTTCAGTGAGACAAAGATTTCGGTCGTTGAAGTCAGAACATCACTACATTCTCGTGCATATCGAACAAGTTTTGAAATGTACCTTTACACTTAGACTTTGTAAAATTGAAACTTGTTTAAAAATTTTAGAGGTTCACCAAGCCTACATAGCTAATTTGTTAAATCCGTTTGTTAAACTGCAAGTCATTTCAAGCTTTAAAAATGAGTTTGAAGGATATTGTTTTTTCTTGATCCAGACAAGCAGCTGATAATTACATCTTTTTTTACGGATTTAAGTGGTTCACTAAGCCGAAAATGATTTTTCTGTAGTGCAACCGAAACAAGTGTTTCATGGAACACCCATCATTTTTTCATTGATTTTTACTTAAATTCAGTACGTAAAACAATGTTATTTTTTCAGAAAAAAAAACGAGGTTAAATGTACAATTGGCACCCCCCCCCCCCCCCCCCCCCCNCCCCCCCCCGGATCAACTTTACTCCATTGTTACTCAAAAATCAATTCTGGAAATCAAATTGGAACTACGGAGCCATATTTACTATTCGTTACATCAGCTTCAGGAAAATTTTATTACTTGATATAAAGCATATCATTTGCCCGGACATAAATATCACCTTATTGCGAGATCTTTGCCCTATCTACTAATGTAAAATTTTAATACAAGGTAGTGATGATTTAACTAATGAAATTAATTTTGAGTGTTTAAATATATTAAATTAACTAAAAGGTTTTCTCCTATATAATTTGTGTCCTTTTGTTTTTCTCATATCCCCTTTTCTGTTTGTTTTTTTTTATTCTTGATTCTGGAAAGTAAATACGAAATCAATAAATTTTAATTTGTACCAATATTTTAACTCAAAACATATTCTTTTTCTTTGGAAGATATTCTTAAATATACAATTTATCTACTTTATTTAAATATATTTGTGTAACTGTAAATGCATGTGCTGCATCTTTGGCTCCAAGAGTGAGTTTGAAATGTATGAGTTTTGTCTTGTCTTGTCTTCTACCATTCATGTAAAATGTATATATTTATTTATGATTAATGTATATGTGTTGAGGAAATCCGCTAGTAGCTATTGGCTGTCGGCAATCCTCTTTAAACAAGTAAAGAATTAAATTAATTAACAATCAATACCTGACTTCTATGCCTTGTCCAGGCTTGCGTTTCTTGAAGCAGCCGTAATCTAACGTAAAATATGCAACCGTTTCTCGAAACCGACTTTATCACTTACGCCAGTCCTAAAAAAATTATATCACTTGTCCTAGATCGGTTGACCTGTCTCTTCTCGTTCGTTACTTTGGACTCTTGTACAAATGTACAAATTACAAGGGACTCTTTGTGTAATTAAATGCAGAAACGAATACCTCAATTACCGGTAGGCGGGAAATACTTAATTCCTGTCCTGTTGACATAAATATATACCTCTTCGAAACGGAATAGCGAAAGGGGAGGTTTGGGTACCCATTCACTGGTTTAACCATACCGCTAGCTCTTGCTAGTGTCGGTACTAAATCCAGCTATTCTGGATTCCTATCGTTGTCTATGTTTGTCTTTTGTCATTTTATTGTTTTTTTCTTGTGCAGAAATCTTGAAGATTGCGGCATTTGATTGTAATTTTCGGTCATTGTGTATGTTTACTGTTACATTTCCTGCATTACCTCTAAGAAACAAAATACTCAGGAAATTGAAGGGCACTTATATTTTTTCCTACTTGGCAATTCTTCATCAAAGTTTTAATTTTCGAAAAGCAATAGACCTGGATGGCTACAAATAGATTAAATATAAATCACTCTTAGTTCAACAATATTAATGAATCAATGTAATGGAGTATTAATTTTGTAGAATAGTAAAGGGATTTTTCAGTTACAATATTTTACGAAAGGATATGGAGTAAGTGAACATGAGACCACAACACATATGTTAACTCGAACTGCAATAATTTTAATGAGCTGTATGGCCATTTCGGAAATTTATTCCTCATCAGCAGCACTAGAACCCAAACAAAGGAAATCCATAATTTCAAAAAATGTTTAAATGCATAAAACCAAACGAAATCCGAATAATCAGTAATATCAAATATAGCTCAGGACAAAACTACGATGGTGGGAGTTAATCCTTCTGTTTTAAAATTTACATAAATTTAGATAATAGTAATTGAACAAAG
Organism: Modiolus philippinarum; assembly: GCA_002080025.1. NCBI lineage: Eukaryota > Metazoa > Mollusca > Bivalvia > Mytilida > Modiolidae > Modiolus > Modiolus philippinarum. Next base: position 9,891 of record MJUU01046369.1, on the reverse strand, counting down.
TGTACACATGAGATATTATCTCATGTACAAGTACACCATATCTAAGAAAAATAAAGAGCATACATCTCTACCACAAGCACGATTCAAAAGTCCCGTACTATGTTTATTCATATAATATATACATTCTTAAGCCGAATCCCGCATTTAGAAAACGAAGTACTATATATATTGAGAAAATAACTGAGTTCAAGCGTCGGGGAAATTGTTCCGATTATTTGAAAACAAATACTCATAATCAATTACTTAAGTTTGCTGTCCTATTTGAGCAAAAAATAAAATCGCCTTAATTGTAAATATGATTAAAATAAACAAAAAATATAAAATGATATTTCATACACTTCTTCACAATGAAATGACTGATATATGCTACCGATTACAGATGCTAGTTTATGTTAAGTTGGACCTAATATGCATGATATATATGTTAAAGGGAATCTGTGTAATATACATTCTGTGTAAATCAGGGATTTCATGTAATCCCTGGCCAATTTAGGAAATAAATGAAATCCCTAAAAATTCTAGGAATTTCATGTAATCCCTGATTTTTTTTCATTATTTTTACACGTTTTCCCTGACAGCCAATAATCTTTGTTGTTCTGTGTTAATTTAAATTGGGGATCATCTTCTCATAAAAATGCAAATTCATCACAATTTAAGAATATTTCAATGATTTTTAAAATATATTTCAACCCAAATGCAATAAAATTTATCTGCATATTGCATACAAGAATAAGCAAAAAATATGTCAAAAATTAAGAAAAGTAACACATAAATAAACAGTAATGTTAAATGATAAACATCGCAATATCTTGGAAAAGCCTTAAAAAAATTACTTTTTTGCAGGGGACTACCTAAAGTCAAAAAGTTTGATTTCATTTGCCCTGACGTTTGAATTTGTTTTCTGTGGCTATATAAGATATAGCACAATTCAGAAAAAAAACACGTTTTCTGCAGGGGACCACCAAAGGACTATTGTGGCTAAGTTTTGTTTCAACTGGCCAATGCCCACCTAATGAGTGAAAATTTCCTTCTTATTGATTTTTATAATACTGAAATTCCATTTTTATTTTTATTTTAAATATGAAAATTATCCACTTTTACAATTATTTCAACTCTGAAAATTGGATTGTTTTTCTTTATTTTATGAAATCAAAGGCACTAATTATGAGACCTGCACAAATTAATTCAATAAACTTCATACCGTATATCGAGTTATTTTCGCGTCGGGTTTCGTT
>MJUU01046365.1:71920-83452 GCA_002080025.1 Modiolus philippinarum | reverse complement strand
CCTTTTCTTAAGTATGCCTCATCCTCGTGTTTATGCCCCTCTTTTGACACGATTCATCCACATCTTATATCGCAGTCGATGATAAAATGTGTACATTCATCGTTCACTTTCCACGTTGTTTCTCACCATTGTTTATTCAAGCGTCTCCGTGATAAAAAGCGTTTTGCATATTATGCCCCATAGGAGTATAAAATTTAGAGTCAAATGCGGTGGTCGGTGAACCTCATTTAGAGGAAATTTACAGGGTAAATTTACGGTGGTGTGTCTAGCCTAACTCGACAATCTCACGTTAATAAGGGCTCTGTATGTAAAAACATTCAAAAGACAATCTCAAAATTTCACTATCAAAAGCTTAGCGTTTATTTCTTTCGCGCCAATCCAAACAAAAAAAATCTTTCCCTTCGTATGTGCATGTACAAACAAACCCAGGTAAAATATCTTTGACGCTCTGTGTACAATGATTAAAACTTCCAAATAATTGATTGATAAGTCAGAGCTCAACGTTCAGTGAGCAACATCTCGGCCATATCAGGGCGAGAATAAGTAATCAACTAATAAAATACAACAAAGAAATGAAGAAAAAATGGGGCAAATATTCCTGATTGCCACTAAACAAGGGAAGAAATGGACCGGGACAGGAAATTTAGCTTCTTTATTGATTAAACAGAAAATATAATAATTGGAACAACCGAAATGTATGAAACCTAAATGAATAAGTATAAAACAAAAATGGCGGAATAATACCACTGAGACACCTTAAAAATAATCTTGATATTGAAAGTGTTGATTTGCCATTTTCAAACTGGTTTTGTATAGATAGTCTGACGGCTGGACCTTTTTTCGGGACATCTTGACCGGCAATTTTATCCAGCGGGATTTCGGGATTAAGCCTTTACGGGATCTGGGATTTGCGTTGTAATTTTTCGAAAACCGGGGATGCGAAATTATTTTTCTTAATTCGAGATTTGATTTTATCGGGATTATCAGAGCAGCAACCATCCAACCCCCCATTAGCAAGTAATTTTATTTAGATATTGCTTTAGATTTTAAAAAAATAATTTGGGAGTAGAACCCTTTTTCAAAGGGTAGATAGGAGAAGTGCAAACAAACGCAATTTCATTTCAGACTCAACGTACCCTTGTCTTAGAAATCAAAAAATTATTCAATAAAATGTATTAGGGAATTACCAACATATAATTTTTTTCTGCCGTCCACGATACAAGTTTTGTAAACTTAATATACACCTCCTCTTTCTTAAAGTCCTAGATCCGCCCCTGGTCCATGAAATAGGAAGAAGCACAAACGTCGCTATCACTAATAACAAAAAATTCCACTCAAACCAGTACTAGTACTGGACCGTCTTGAACTCACTGTACTGGTCATTATTGGATGTGACAGCTTAAATGAGACTTCAAGAGGAAAACCGACTACAAAAACGTCATTTACCTTTGCCTTTGGTATTTAAAAAAAAAGGACAACAAAAATATATAATGCTTAGGCTTTCATTTTTGGGCGGGTTGCACGGAGTGCAAATCCGGGTTATAGTATGGTGAATGTTGGGCGGGCGGGCGGCGGGTGGGGAAAATGGGATACCTATTTTGTGAAATCAACTCCTACAGTTTTCAACCCACATCTTTGAAACTTCACAAAATGTTTCTATATATATTGAAGATGTGCACTTGACTTTATGGAAATATTTGGGAATTTTTTTCCAATTTTTCCCGACTTTGGAACTTAGTCATTTTTTTTTATCAAAATGTTTAACATAGGGTACCTATTTTGTGAAATCAACTCCTCCTACAGTTTTCAACCCACATCTTTGAAACTTCACAGGATGTTTCTATATATATTGAAGATGTGCACCTGACTTTATTGAAATATTTGGGAAATTTTTTCCAATTTTTCCGGACTTTGGAACTTAATCCTTTTTTTTTAAATCAAAATGTTTAACATAGGGTACCTATTTTGTGAAATCAACTCCTCCTGCAATTTTCATCAACTTCATAGAATGTTTCTATTTATATTGAAGATGTGCGCCTGACTTTATGGAATTATTTCCAATATTATATCATATTTTTCCAGACTTTTTTACTTAGTCATCTTTTATCAATATTTTCAACATATTCTATACACAGACACATTAGGGAACCAATTAATCAACATTTTATAGCTAGAAGCACCAAAACGCAACCCGGCCATTTGAGTCTTTGACCCATTTGAATTCATTTAAAATGCAGTCTTGTAGAAACGGGATAGAAAGGGGGTATGGGTACCCCAAAATTGGTTTAATCCTCGACTGGCGTTTGGTAGTGACGGTATAGACGAGTTTCCAGTTGGTGAAATTTCCCGGAAAATTTGACGTCACAATATAGATTTTTGGATATCACAATGTAATGTGACGCAATTAACTCCGACTGACCCCCAGGTCAATCGGGGCAATTCATTCATAAAACGAAATTGGAAATTCTTCTATAATATATCGAAGTTTTTATGATCTGTGTCCTTTGTTTTTTCTTTTTAAAATTGTCGATATTTCCTGCTTTCTATTTTTTCAATAATTTTATTAAATGCGTAATCTAAGTGAAGTGCGACGAAGAAGAAATTATATAATTTTTATTAAATCCGTGACGTCATATAGGAATCTTCTCTGTGACGTCAAAGTGTCAGGTTTTCGAACCAGTCTTTTATTCGTTCCAAATCTTGGGCCGGTTAACAGTCTAAAAAAATGTAGATCGCAAATACTACCACTGCAGGATTTAAAAATAAAATCGTTTGCTAGCCGATCCGCAATGAGATAGCTGAATTATACTTTTTATCTTCTTTATTGAAAAACATATTGAAATCGGCAAAAATAATGCCTATATCCTGTTTGACGGTGAACACGGCATTCTGCAGCGCATATCAAATCAAACGTAATAACTGTATGACGTCATAATACATGTTTAATCACACAACATTCTCGTGGCGTAGGGCGGTGTACACGTCGCGTGTGCGATGACAAATTAAAAAAAAAATCATACAAGTTTTAAAATCTAGATGAAAAAAAATTGACGTGACCTTCAAATTCCCGTTTACACGATCAAATTGGTTGGATGGTCAATTTAAAAAGTTGGATGAAAATAGGACCTCATCCAACTTCAATCCAATATTTGATGGAGTTGGACAACATGTTTGATGGGGTGTTTACACGATCAATCTTGAGTTGGATGCAGCTGTACAGGTAAAAGTTTGAAGCGAGTTTGATGGAAAAAACTGATCGTGTAAACGCACCTTAAGACAAACATAGGCCCAAAATAGGCCCTTGGCACTCAACGTAGTAAAAAAAAATAGGCCCATGGCACAAAGAATGTTAAGATGAAGAATTGCACTGGCAAGAAAATTTCTAAGTTTCGTTCACAACTAAACTCGAGAGATCCAAACAGTAAGTGATCACATGAAATTAAGGGGTCTAAAAATTGGCTCTACAGTATGTATATCATAACGAGGGCAATGTAAAATGAAATGGTTTGTGGTTTCAATAGCGCCACATTGGCAAAGTGGAGAGTCAACGATATTTTTGGAATAAAAATGTTGATTTAACCCTTTCAGTTCCAGATTCAAAATTCAAACGTCAATGCCGTTGCCGAATTATGTGTCAAATATGACGTTACCAGTGCCAAATATTATCTGACGTCGCGCCATTTATCGGTAAAAACGTACGTTCTTCGATAGTTTTGGAGCTGTTCTATGTTGGATAGTCATTAAATACAAGATGTTTAACACAGTTATTTTTTAGCCGAGTTGCGACGAAGTCGAACTCGGCTTATAATTTGATGAATGGTGTCTGGGCGTCTGGGCGTTCGGGCGTCCGGGCGTCAACTTTTGGTTTCCGCACGATATCTTAGGAACCACATGTCATATGTAAATGAAACTTTGCACAGACATGAGTTATGATTAGAGGAAGATCCCTAATGATTTTGGGGTTTGTGTGACAAAGGTCAAGGTCACAAATTCTAAAAATAGAACAAAAATTTGACTTATTCCACACAATATCTCCAGAACCACATTACACATCCAAATGAAACTTGGCATAGACATTAGTTATGATTAGAGGAGGAACCCTATCGATTTTGAGGTCTGTGCAACAAAGGTCAAGGTCACAACTTCTAAAAATGTAACAAAAATTAAACAGTTCAATAAAGCCTAAAATCACATGTTCGGTATTATTTGACAACAAAAATTGCTAAAAAATTTTATTGTTCATACAAAAGTAGTTTTATACTGCTAGATCATTTAAATTCATTTTATAGTTCTAATTATGTTCACCAACACACCTTTTTTGGGTGTCAATAACTTAAAAATTAGGTTGAATGAAAAGTCAGAATTAAAAAAAGGGAGGTAATAAAACTAAGGGAGGTAATTAATTTAATATGAAGAAGTACTCAATATTACTAAAAGTTTTTTTTTTTGCAATTTCCAGTAAAAATAAAATCTTAGATGAAAAAAAACCTACATTTGTGTATTCTGATTTTTTGTAAATTATTGATTTCAGCAATACATATTACCTGAAGTATAAGGGGAACCCCTGCTCAAATTTTTTTTGGATGGTGGTCTGAAATGGGTTGTAATGGATAGTGGAGCTTTTAGTTGCCGTGGAAACCAAACCAGAACACTGAATCTTTCAAAAAAGAATTCTGCTTCACAATTTCAGAAATATGTATAAACTAGATTATAAGGGGAACTTCTGCCATTTTTTTTAAAAGGGGGGGGGGGCTTGGAATGTTTTGATTTCAGCAATATGTATGTAACCTGGATTATAAGGGGAACCCCTGCCCAATTTTTTTTTCAGAGGTGGTCTGAAATAAGTTGCAATGGATAGTGGAGATTTTGGTTGCTATGTATACCAAACAAGAAAACTGAGAAAAAAGGTATTCTGATACACACTTTCAATTTCAGCAATAATAAAATAAAAAACTAGATTTTAAGGGAGAACCCCTGTCCAAAGTTTTTTTTTTTGGAAAGGAACTTGGAATATTTTGACTTTTAGTCAAGTTAGGACAAAGTCAAACTTCCGCAAAAGTTCCATTATAAGTCTCTGATTGAAATAAAAGAATTTAACGGTATATGCTGAATTGCAACTATTTGCCTATCCGATGATGTACTTATGAAAATAACAAATGTTCGCAACTCGGCTTTCGCACCTTTGGTGCGTTTTCTGATTTTTTGTATTATTTGATGCTTTAAAAATAGAAGTTGCCAGAACGGATCTAAGTTTTCAGAAAATCCAGGAAATTGTATAGATTCTAGAAAATTATAACAGGACGATTTTTATTAAATTACAAATCCTATGAAAATTTCATTTTCACGTCAAATCAGTAAAAATACATGTACTATGTAAAAATTACGAATATACAGCTTGCTTTATATAAAATTCTTGCTTTTCTTTTGCTGTATGAGGAGGCATATACCCCCTCTACCCCATTTGCATCCGACCTTGGTTGCAATCCCTTTCGGGTTACGGAAAATAAATATAATTTGTTCTCATTTTTTATATTAATTACCGTTAATCTAGCCACGATGGAAGCAATTCATGGAAGCGCACGGCATATCATAAAATTTGCATTTTTATAATGATATGAATTCAAAGTACTAAGCAGAACAAAATGCAATATAAAATAATATGGCCTCCGAGGTTTGTGAAGAATTTAAACTTAAAATGCTATTTGTCAATACTTTGATTGAGAATTTTCATGAAATTTACCAAAATTAGAATTAAATATTTTTACATCCGATTTGTGAAAATGTTTTTCCCAATCGAAGCAATTCTTAAAGTGAAGTTGCTAGGTAAAATTAAAAAAAAATAAGTGGTCTTTGAGACTTTCAGAAACTTTACCAGCATTAGAGTTGAAGTTATATTTTTGAAATCCAACACCCCTATTCAGCCGAGTTCTCGGCGAACAGTTTAGTTAGTAAAGTTCGCGTATAATTAGTTTAGTTCGGTTAAATCATGTTTAGCCCGGTTGAGAAAAGTGTAAACAAATTTCTAATTTCAAGTAACATTGAATTGTGTTTTGTACGGGTGCAGAGTAATGTTAAGGTACATTTTTTTTCATTTGAACATTCACCTTTACCTAGAGATTACCCAGCTTACTAGGGGTGTGATAAAACACTTCTAAAACGATACGTGCTTAGTGAAATGATCATGATTATTAGTTCTGTCTATGAGGCTTTTTTCACGGGCTAGATGTTCGGAAAAAAACAAAACAAAATAAAATCGCCCAGAAATTATAGGATATTAAACAAGACATTCGTTACTCTACAATTTGTTGCTCCTCATCTGTTTTTCTCCAGGGTCATTTTCTTTTTAAACAGACTATTTTGTCCTTGGCCTGATGCATGGAAGTGATTTAACTTTTCCATTTTGTGTTTGTAAATGCTTTTTGATACTATGTTTTGGTTTACCTTTTTTGATTGTTTTGTTTTTTGTTGTGTTTTTTTTTTGTTTTGTTGTTGATATTTTTCTTTCCTTATTTATTCATTTCTTTATACATTTATTTATTTCATATGTTTTTTTTTTCAATTTTAAGTTTTGTCATGTTTGGTATATTTTGTGAATATGCAAAGGTTACACTTTGTCATCATGCATGCTATTGATTTGTATGCTAAGCTTATAATACATGTATGACTGAAACGATTTGTGTTCAAACCCATGGTAGAATGATCGTTCCATTATGCTTAGTTTGCGCACTACTTTGTAAAATATGAGACAACGTATACCCGACTTGCAACAATACGTGATAATGTTTGTTAATTATATGTCCAAGGTCGGTGGTTCCATCCAGACACTCCGGCTTCTTTCAACTCGAAAAATGACCACTACAATATAGCTGAAATATTGCCGAGAAAGGCGTTACACTCCATGCAAACATAGTTCTAAACAAATATATGTTAATCGTTGGTTTTTTTGTTGAATAAGGAAATTTGCCGTGACTTCTTTGCAGTCCGGTCCTTTAAACTTGAAACAAAATGGATAATATTGGACAAATTTATAGGCCATATGAATTAGTAGCAGAATTACAAAGAGACTGATAAATATAATATGCATATGTTTGTTTTGGTGTACACACGATAAATAGTATTCTGACACCGATATCCGAATTGCACATGCAATTTTGTTTTCTAAATTTTTTACTTTGTTATTTTGTCATCCCGAATTATAGAAAGATTGCCATTTTTTGTAAAATGTGATAAATATCTTTGTTAAATTGAACTTCAAATCGATGAATTTGTTTTAATAAAGACCACAAAAAATGTCTGGAGAAAGAATTTCATTTTCAACTCAGAATTGTTAACATTACAGTATTATCCACAATTGGCCTTTTTAGTTTTTGGTTATCTATAATAAGATTATACAAAAGCATTGATTCACGAAACAAATGACATCTAAAATATTGAGAATTTAAACATCGGTATCCGAATTGTTTTATGCCAATTTGAGGAGGGGGGACCTTTTTAGCTCACCTGACCCAAAGGGTCAGGGTGAGCTATTGCCATCACTTGGCGTCCATCGTCCGTCGTGTGTCCGTTAACTTTTCACATTTTCATCTTCTCCTCTGAAACCACTGAAGCAAATTCAACAAAACTTCACAGGAATGATGTATGGAAGGTCCTTTACAAAGATTGGTCATTTCGTTCCGATCCGATAAAAAACATGGCCGCCAGCGCGGAACTTAGGCTTAACATTGGACCCTATGGGAAAAATCACATTTTCATCTTGTCCTCTGAAACCACTTAAGCAAATTCAACTAAACTTTAAAGGAATGATGTTCTTAAGGTCCTCAACAAAGATTGCTAATTTCGTTTGGATCCGATAAAAAACAAGGCCGCCAGCACGGAGCATAGTTTAACATTGGACGCTATGGGAAAATCCAGTTTTCATCTTCTCCTCTGAAACCACTGAAGCAAATACAACCAAACTTTACAGGAATAATGTATGGAAGGTCTTTTACAAAGATTGCTCATTTTGTTCCGATCCGATAAAAAACATGGCCGACAGCGCAGAACTTAGGTTTAACATTGGACCCTATGGGAAAAATCACATTTTCATCTTGTCCTCTGAAACCGCTGTAACAAATTCAACCAAACTTTACAGGAATGATGTACTAAAGGTCCTCAACAATTATCGCTCCTTTCGTTTGGATCCGATAAAAAACATGGCTGCCAGCGCTGAACTTAGGTTTAACATTGGACCCTATGGGAAAATACACAAATCGTCTTCTCCTCTGAAACCACTGAAGCAAATTCAACCATACTTTACAGGAATGATGTACTAAAGGTCTTCAATGAAGATTGCTCATTTCGTTTGGATCTAATAAAAAACATGGCCGTCAGCGCGGAACATAGTTTAACATTGGAATCTATGGGAAAATAACATTTTCATCTTTTCCTCTGAAACCACTGAAGCAAATTCAACCAAACTTTACAGGAATGATGTATGGAAGGTCCTCAACGAAGATTGCTATTTTCTTTTGGATCGATAAAAAACATGGCCGCCAGCACGAAACATAGTTTAACATTGGACCCTATGGGAAAATCTTCATTTTCATGATCTACTCTGAAACCATTAAAGCAAATTTAACTTAACTGTATTGGAGTTATGAATGGAATTATATTAACAAAGAATACTTATTTCAATTGAATCTAAAAAAAAACATGGATGTGAGGAGAACATAGCTTAACATTAGACTTTAAAGAAAAAACATATTTGGTCGTCAGCATAGGCGCTGCTTAAAAGCATCTTTGTCAGGTGAGCGATACAGGCTCAGTATCTGAGCCTCTAGTTCATGATGCCAGGATTGGAATTTTTCGAGCTCAGGAATTCGGGACTTCTGTACTTTAAGTCCAGGATTTCTGGAAATAAATTGATGCATTCACAATGCTCTAATTTATTGTAAAAAAGTATTTGAAGAGATTGTCTTTTGATGTCCATTTTCATAACTGATTACCCTCTTTCATATTCAGGACCATTGAAAGAATGACACGTCTGTTTACAATGTTCGACATTTTTGCCTCAATAAATGACGTTAAGTTCTATGAAAGGAAAGAATCGGCATTTTTTGTCACATTTTTTTTCCAATTACATACTAAAGTAAAGAAGTTCAAAGTTAACACAGCCTCTCATTTCTTCTGTAGTGATAATGAAAATCGTTAAAAACATATACATGCAAATGTTTGGTTTTTTTTTTTGTTTGTTTTTGTTTGCTTTTTTGTTTGTTTGTTTGTTTTTCAGCCATTCAAAAATTCGGAACATTTGTGCATGCATGCAATAAAGGAATGTGCGGTAAATGCACATGAGACAAAGTATATGTACAATACATGAAAAAATCAAGCAATGGAACAACGCTTTTATTGTTGTTTTTCATGTTGACGTCACAGGCCATGTTAGTTTATGCTGCGTTCACACGTAATACGATTTGATTCGCATTCGATGCGTATTAAACTAATACGTATTAGTTATTACGTTACTCAAAAAGTATTTGTTACGTTGCGTTCACACGTAATACGTATCGAATGCGCATCGAAAACGTTTTCGATGCGTATTCGATGCGCATTATATGTACGTCTGAACGAAGCATTAATTAACATCAGCTTAGCACTGATGCCAAATGGAAACAAATTCACGAGGAGCCTAAAGCTTGTGAAATTTTCAATAGATGTTTGCTTTCCGTATGTTTGTGTGTCGTAAAAATGAAAAGGAGCACCTGTCTTAACAACTTCTTACAAGAAATTAAAAAAATACGTTTGGAACGATCTGATGTAAAAATAAAGTTTTCCAATTTTCGGTGAATTTAATGTTCGTTTTAGCAACTAAATCAAAAACATAGCCACCGTGAATTTTACAATACCGTTATTCATACCTAGAAGTATACTAGGAAATATTATATTTCCAAATCTTGCAGATCAACGATCCCCATTCAAAAATATCGTGAAAACGGATAAAGGAATATATATTTAAGCGTAAATTTACATTCATTCTGCAATATATATGATTCAATTTTTCCCTATAGCATGGTTGAACGTGCATTTCACCGTTAGAATGAAAAATAAACAATCATGATTTTTTGCATTCGTTGTTTACTTTATTTTCATATAACTTAATTTATTTTTCTGTTATATTATATATCTTTTTATTTTTTACCAACAACCTTTCCAAAACACCGGATCCCTAACAGTCAGACCGCTAGTTTATTTACGTACTAATTCAAAGCACTGTGCATTGTTGGGTCTTTTCTGTGGGATTTTGCGCGTCAATAAACATAACGTTGATGACGTCCGATCGGTAACGTCACATGGGAGTCATTACATAAAGAAAAAAAAACAAGTTTGTAAATGTTGTATATCCAACATTCTTGTATGATGTACTTCTCAATATCCCTTCATATTCTGAAATAATATAAGTTTTCTAATCAAACGACATATATGTCGCTTTGGCATTCAACCCCTAGACGACATATTTGTCGTTTGGCACCGAAAGGGTAAAAATGGAGCTACAGTGCATTCGAAGTCGAGAATGGAAAATCTGACCGAGTCTTCTTCCGATGAAATAATACGGTGGTTTTTTGAGAACGATTCGGATTAAAATTAGATTTAAAAGTACTAACAGAGGTGCAAAACGTAGTACGATCTGGTAGAAGTTTCCATGAACGAATACTTGCCGGCAAAAAATAATTGGTATATAAGGCTGTTCATGTCCTTATCGGAGGAATAAGAGAAGAGTTTCTTGTGTTATGTGAATGTATATTGCCAAGAGATTTGGGAACTAAATCTAATAAATATGCTGGTGAAATATTATTCTATATTCTGCTGAAGTGAAATATCCAGGTAAATCCTGCAATTTGATTGGTTACCTTGACAGGGGATATGAGACCGTATCCCCGTGATAGCAAAATCACAATTTTTAAAAGCTTTAAAAAGAAAATTAATAGCACTTCTAGCAGAATATAAAAGTTATTCGGGCTTCACAGGGGATACGGGTTCATATTCCCTGTCTGTGCCCTATATCCCCTTCGCCTGACGGCTCAGGGGATATAAAACACAAACAGGGAATATGAACCCGTATCCCCTGTGAAGATTCCCGAATAACATATATTATCTTGTAAAAATAACCCAATCTATGAATATCTCTGCGACTCTTTAATTTTTCCCAAAACGTTTTTGAATTTTATCTTGAAATCTCGGTGTCACATAACGAGACTTACATAACCTATTGATTACAAAAATGAATATGTACACTTCCATGCAGCTTAACCCTTTCGGTGCCAAACGACAAATATGTCGTTTATGGGTTGAATGCCAAAGCGACATATATGTCGTTTGAGGGTTGAGTGCCAAAGCGACAAAAATGTCGTTTGATTAGAAAACTTATTTTATTTCAGAATATGAAGGGATATTGAGAAGTACATCATACAAGAATGTCAGATATACAAAATTTACAAAGTTGTTTTTTTTTTCTTTATGTAATGACGCCCATGTGACGTTACCGATCGGACGTCA